>CAWYPQ010000517.1:0-30399 GCA_963965965.1 Trididemnum nubilum | reverse complement strand
TTTGCCCAATGCTGCTCTGATAATACTTGTAGTTGTTTTCGTCATAATCATCATTTTTTTAACCGTTGCTATTATTGTTATGTGGAAACGAAACAATTGTGCAAGAGGTAAAACACAAAAATTAATAAGTGTATTAAAAAAATCATACATTGTTTTATGATGCAATTATCGTTTAAGAGCAGCACTAAACACATCGCTTTAGCATTATGCTATAGAGTTTTGTTTTATTTCTATTGTTTTTTGTTTCGCAGAGCCAGCTCTAACTTAACACTTTACAGCACTTATATTTTACTCAAGTGGATTATTATGAAATATCAGGACTGCATTTATTTTCATTTTTGTCATTCTTCATCCCACATCAATACATTAAAATGCATGCAAAACCACATTTGCCATCTGAATTACTTTCTTTGTTAACGTATTAATTTGTAATCTTTTTGAAAATATTTCTCAGAGGCGAAACATGATTTTGATTTGACAATTCAATCCGTGAAATGGAAGGTAAACATTGTTGTATTCTTCAATGCAAAGTGAAAATTTGTTTTTTTTCGCAAACAGTTTTACAATACTTAGTGAACTACATGGGACAGAATCGTTGTATTGACGTTATAAATTTTATAAAATCAATATTGGTAAGATTGTAAATTGCGTTTGCAGAATTGATGCTTTATTTGCAGCTGCTAATAATTACTTAACTTGCTAAGATAAGATACCTTAATGTGTAGAGTAGAGTGGAGACGTGATTTTGGACGAGTTGTGTATATAATTTCTGCAATGTTTCATTACTTAATATTTTTTGTAGGAAGAACAGCAAAACAGAAAGCCTAGTGACGCGATGGCTAAACAACAAAACAACCCTGAAAAAATAAGTAAGGCCGTAAGTAGCTGAAAGCACTTCTGCAAAAACTAACATAAACCGTACAAAATGACGCTACCATAACCATAAAAAATGAGAAAATCGTACAAGATGACTGCGCAAAAACCTAAACAAAAATGATTCATACTTAGGTAGGTTAAGTTCTTTTCTAGTTATACCAGAAAAAAATTAATACTTTAGAAAAATAATTTCAATTTCTAAATATTATTTTCTCGGCTAAATGTTTTTCATTTGACATTTGTTGCTTTAAGCTTACGAAGAAATTGGTACTGGATATGCGAACGTGGATTTGAATACAAAAGAAAAGAATGTAAGTTATGATAATAAATTTACTATACACTGTAAATTCCATGAATAGAGTAATTTAAAAATTCCATTGCAATACTATATTTGCTTTACTGAAACGTTTATTTTTTAACTAAAGTAAGGATGTTAATATCATTCTAGTGTACTGAAGCTACAATACATGCTTACAAGCATAAATTAGTAGTTACACTGGTATTTTAGCTATTAATATTGCTTTACAATAGTGTCAAATGTTATGGGCAACCTTTGAAGTAAATTGCATAATCAACCTTTTAATGCCTAATAGAAAACAAAATCAACTGTTTAGTGACTTACAGTATCATTTAGTAAAGTATCATTTTCCATACAATGTAACAAAGCCAAAGCCCCCGACAGTGTTGTCAAAATTTAATTTTGCTTTAAACAATTTTTTTGGCACACACTGCAACAAATTTTTTGTTGATGTAAATTTTTATTGGACAACAGTGTCGCGGTCGTAGGTTACGTGCATATAAACGTTATTGCTTGGCTGATATTTTTACTGTACCATGGTTTTGCAGCAACATGTCCAGCAAAAACAGTTGTTGAGCAGAATGCATCTTCTTATGTTAACTCCACCAACATTTCACAATCAGCAAAAACATCTTCGACCTCATACATTAACATGAAAGAACCTAAGGTAAAGGTAGTACAAAATTTGTAAACAATCTGCAAAAATACTGTAATGTGTTGCTCACTGCAAATATTTATTCTAAAACCACAAAAATTTGATTTAGCACCAGTCTATGAATCAAAACTAATGATCGATTTTGAAATTCAGGTTGCAGCCGTTGCTCAGTCATAGCAAAGTAAAGGAGGTTATGAAGAATTTGATCCAGCATTTGGGCCAATGAATGAAAAAGTGTGATAGAGAAGAAAAATTTTAATTGAGACAATAAACTTGATCTACTCTGTACTACAATATATATTTCAAAATTCTGAGCATATTAACGAAACTTGAGTTTTTGTTACATTGAATTAATTGAAAACTCTGTGCTATTATTACTTGATTAAAATATAACTTTTGCTGATTTAATTTTGATGTTATGGATTGAAAGTCAAGCTTAAACAACAACTAATTTATAAAAAATGACGTCATTTTCAAAGTAAAATTTATTTGATTAGGTATAATGTAACGTTATATAAATTATCAAAAAGTTCAGCTTGTTTGCCCACTTTGATTTTGGTCTTGGTGCAATGAGCTTCCGAACTTGCACTGGGTCTGTGTAGGTAATATCAAAAAACTTCCTTATAATGCTTAATATGACGTCATTACGCTTTAAACTGGTTGATATGTGTTGTTTCCGTGTAGTGTAGTAGGTATTTGTATGAAGGCCAATAAATAAGATGGCGAAATAAAAATTAGAAAAACACACCGAAATTCTATCTTTAGCTTAAAAAAAAGAAAAATATCATGACTGGCACTTATGTAACTAAATGTACCACAAAAGATATGAACGTCATACTGCTGTTTTCAATGCTGAAAAATTTCAATGCTGTAAAATTTCAATGCTGTTTTCAAATGCTTTCAATTTTCAATTTCAAAGCTGTCAAGATATCGAGCAATTCGTTAAGCAACCACTTTACCTAAGTTATTCAAATCAAATGCAGTCTCTGGAACGTGCTGTTAAGATGACAACAACAGCAAGTGGACAAATTGCTGGCTCAAAAAGGCAGATAGGTGAAGCACTGTGTACTATAGCTGAAAAAGAAAGCAATGGATCGGGAAAAAAATACTACTTTATAAGCAAAGCTGCTCATGCTAGTCAATAAAATCAAGACTATCATTGCTGTTTATAGTGCATTAACTGTATTTTTTTGGTAATACATTATTTGATGCAAACAGTTGTGATAAAACTTGAAAGAAAATGTTAAAAAAATTAATGCGCTTAAGAAAAACTTTAGTTGCAAAAAAAATTCAAAAAATTAAAAGTAACTCTAATGCTAAACTAAAGATCACCAATGTGTTCCTCTCTAAAATACAATAAAAATGAGTACTAACATTGCAAATCTAGCACTAGAAGTGCCAATTTTATGAGTATTCTCAGATTTGAGGTGCGCGATACAAAAAGCCTCGGGGCAGTATCTAAACTGGGTCCAGTTGCAAAAAAATTGTGGATTTCTCATTTTTTAGGCTCAAGGCAAAAATCTAACACCCATGCAAGTTGAAATTAAAAAATGACCCAAAAAGGATCTGCTCTATTGCACGAATCGCAGTGTGAAAAACTAAACGTAGAATTTTTCAAAGTAATATAGAGGCTAGTCAAATATTTTAAATCATAAAATAGTTTTAAACAGGAAGCTGGAAGTTTAGAGCGCAGGTGTGCATTTGTGCAACAAAAATGTTGCTGGTATCGTTGCTAAAAGTATATGAGCGAGAAATTGTACTCTACATTCATGTGCTTGTTACTTAATCTTGAATTTAATTTTACACCCAAATTAAATCTGGCCAGACCAAGTAAAGCTCCTCTCTGTGATTTTCTGCGCATCAGAAATTAGCATAGCCCCCAAAAATTTGCTTGCTGCTTCTGAGAGTGCTATAGATTTTGGGTACATACAGTATTTGCTTTGGTTAAGTAACTTGAGTTGTTAACGTGTAAAACTACTATATGCTTATCTTAATAACGCCTTTTTTGCAAAGCCTTCCTGCAAACTATGTTGTTTTACATGCCATCCAAAACAAACTTATGACAAACAAGCAGGCGCCCAATAAGATTTTACACGTGGCATATTTATAGACTAATGCGGTTTAATCGCATCACATACGGGCTATGGAGAAAAGCCCCAGTGCTGGAAAATTTTTTGGAAAATATATGCATTTTAACGCCCTTTAAATAATATTTCGTACGTTTCTAAGCCATTTTAAAGAGCCAAATAAGTGAGTTTTGGAAACCATTTCTAAAATTGAATTCCTCAGCACTTTCAGCTCCTTTTATTAACTGAACAAGAGCAAAACACGTTTAAAAGCTGGCACATTTAACTTCAATTTTGTAAGTGACTTGGCTCAAGTGCTGAGCTTCACCCCATCCCTCGTTACGCCACTGTAAAGAATTTTTCACGATAAGAAATTGCATTAAAAAGGCATTACTCTATTGTAATAAAATTTGAAAAGAAAAACTTTCGGGCGAAGCTTGCTTGATGGTTAGGCATGTTTATTGAGTTCTACAGCTAAGTCATTTGTGCTATTTCTGTCAATCTAATCTACTATCAAGCTAAGTTTCTTACTACTACAAAAACTGACCTTTGAACCTCTTTTCTAAAGGCTGTAGTGTGCACACTTCATTTACCCTTGCAAAGTAATGTATCCCACTCTTAAATTTGGTATAAACTGGTGTAATCAATATGCCCGATCGAGACGTATTGGTTTAGAGTAGTGTCAAGTTGCAGCGATAGCTTTTGAAGTATTTGCTCTGGAAAGTTGGTCAGGTTTAGTGACCTACAGTATCAGGTTAATATAGTGCATTTTCCAAACAATGCAACAAACACCATCTTTTAATTTTTGTATAATATGCGGTGTTGTTTTGAAACGGTACAAATATATGCCAAAAGATTTGCTTAGAGAAAATTGATCAAATTTTTTAGAAGTTAAATCGCTTGGCAGCAATGATCGAAATACGATCAATTCAACGTTACTCAGAAATGATTGATGGAAACAAATAGAACCCTTATCCATTGAAAAATTTTACAAATTTAGCAGAAACTTCAGTAGAAAAATAAAATCTTCAAATTATCAAACACTCTTGTAGAGTTATGAAGCAATTTTTTATCTTTTTTTTTCTCAAATAGGCAGCTCTTCCGGACCTCAAAATTTTGGCTTGCAGGGCGCATTCGGTCACAGTTGGCCAAATAGCCAAAAGCATTCGGCAACCAGCCACAGTTAACTTACCTTCGTGTCATACGATAAACCGTCAATTAATGACGTCATACGTTTTGATAAAACATCGTTTCCAAAACCCCAAGTAAACACTTGGGTTTGATGCAATTAACGTATTCTCTTGAGCTTTTTGCTGAAAAAATGTTTTTGGTTTTGTGTTTTAAAAATGTAACGGTAATTGGAATAAAATTATCGCGTCTTTTTTACTTTAAGCAGCGCCAACGCAAAATTTTCCGACTTTAGCTATTTCCTACTTTGAATCATTAGAAAAATTACTCACGTTGTTGATACTAATGCCAAACCTGAAGAGGTGATACTACTTTTCAAAAAAGTTTAGGTTGCTCGATAACATGCCTTATTTTCATTACCGCACTTTTTTTAAAACTAAGCTTATTACTGAATATTGAATAGCAGTGCAGCAGTGGAAAATTACAGATGTAACCAGTAGCTATTTTAGTTGAAGAATATCAGAGAAGCGGAATAAAATACATGCACCGCACAGTAAACTGCAGTAGTATAATATTGTCTCTAAAAAAAAGTTAGAAGGAAAAATAAAATTATTATTTGAGATTAAATCTTACGTTTACGGAGAATCTTTCTTAAGCCGCATTTACACTGGCAACTTTTTTGCAACGCGATTGGAAGATTTTTTATGTGTGAAAAACTCTCTTGCAGAGTGGTTACTCACACGAGACCAGACTCGCTTGCTCCGATCACGTTTGGCAAGAATTACCGCCATGTAAGTAACACCTGCGATTTGCAATTCCGATTATATTTTTCGCGATTCGATACAAGAATCGTTCTCGTCCGTGATCACTTACACGAGGTCAATTTCAACGTCTTGAGAGTCCCGAGGCAAAGTCGCGCTCGTGTAAACAGCAAATCGTATGCAATTTAAGATTCACCCAGGCATAGCGCAATGCACAAATGCTTTGCGAGTCGCAGGCTGCAATTATCCTAAATTTACATCATAAAATTTTGTGTTCATAGTACAAAATAGTCTGTAGTGCTTTCACCATAGTAAAATGTGATTTCGATTCTAAGTTTACTTCATATTAGTTTGAAAAGCAGAAGTAATAATTTTTTTGTTGATGCTGGCACTGGTCTACTGCAGATACGGCAGTCATGAGCTGATAACTGTGAAGCCAACAGAGCTGGGCGTTTAAAAACACATCGTAAAGCGCAAGCGCCAATTCCGCAACCAAAATTTTTTAACCTTGAAGCGCAAGCGCAAATTCCGCAACCAAAATTATTTTAACTTAAAGGGCAAGCGCGAATTCCGCAACCAAAATCTTAAAAGCTTAAAGTGTAATTGTAAATTTTGCAACCAAAATTCAAAACGCTTTAAAGCGCAAACATAAATTCCGCAACCAAAAATTGAAAACAGTACAGCGCAACTGCAAATTGATTGCTGGAGGAGCGCAAACAAATTTCGCTATTTATAAGAGTTTTTGAGTACACATTTTTGCATAATCGAAATTTAAAAAGCGCGCTGCATACGATGGTGTTAGGTATAGATATATGAAAGTACAAACATGGTATACCATCTTCAGCTAAGCTGCACTGGAATAAACCAACTGCAATGCGTTTAGCGTTTATAACTAAAGGCACATATCCATGAGCGGAGAAAAAATTATTTTATTGTTAAAAAAAGCAATTAAACACTTAAATAAAAAAAGTAATGAAAATAAACAACAATAAAAATAAATAAACACCAAAGGGAAAAAAAGCACCAATTATTCACATTTAGAAATAATGTGTTATTCAAAGAGAAAAAATAACTTTTTTAAACACTTTTCATTCTCACGCAGCAAAACAAGCTTTTAAAAATTTTCCTTCATCATAGACGATCATTTCCATCGCAAAATATCAAAACCAGCAGAAAATAATCTCTCGACAGCGGCCGAACTGAGGCTAGCAGTGTTGAATCTTTTTGAATTTTTGCAAGCACTCATCTTTCTTGTAGGCAGAAAAGCAATTTTTGATGATTTTGTTGTTTGTTTTTTCGACCCATTCATCTCATCTTTTTCTTATTGTAGCGGCCAAGTTTTCGGCTACTAATTACAGTACAAAAAACAAAACAAAAGGTATTTCGTACTTATTAAGTAAAGCAGCTTAAACTAAACACAGGATTCGAAATTAACGCCTGCTCGCTTGCCCGAGGCAAGCTGAAATCGCCTCGGGCAAAATAGTTTTCGGCTTATCTTGCTCGACGGGCAAGTCAACAAAATATAACGTATTAAACAACTTCAAACAAGATTATTTAAACACGCAATTTAGGCCCGGTTTTGTTGCAATAAAGTAAAATTTGTACGTAGAGAAACCTGTTCCTTGCTTTATTTTAGTAAGCACTTTACACTATCACAATTAATGCATTGTGTAGTTGTACGTACATTATTAATTGCAATACGCAGATTTTTTAATTCTTAGACTCGTTTAACAACTGCTTGGTACAAAATGGTACGTTTTTTTGGTTTAGAAAAGTTTTTCGACGCCTGCCACGTTAACAGCTCTTTCAGATACGACAAGTACTACCCTGCGCTGCGTGAAGATAACGTCAAGAATTTTGCAATTTTTTGCTATGATTATTTTGAAGATCTTTTAGCTTTAATTACTTTTGCAAAAAATTTCAGTATTCTAGCTGGTGTAGCTTCCAAAATATTTGGTAATAAACATACGTATTCAATAAACCACAATGGTAATTAATAATTATGATTGCCTATATTAAATGAAATATTTACAATCAAAAAATCAATTTTTGCTTATGCATGATTGGAAAAAGTTACTGATTGCATCACATTATCTTCACAATCGCACGCAAATACTTGATTCTCGAAACTACTCGTATTTTGCAAATTCAGTGCTTTTTTCCAAGTTAACCTTAAAACTTAAGAGTACCTTTTTTCAGGCAAGTTGAAATTTTTTCGGGCAAGTAGATATTTCATAAAACTTGCCCGACCGGTAAGTTGTCAAAAACGTTGATTTCGACCCCTGAAATAATATTAATACTGTACATTACTCTTTGTCTTTCACCAGTATACAGCGTATAGTTCATCTAAAGCTGAAGTACTACCACTACGGTATTGCATTTCAGAATAGTAGGCTATTCCAGAATTATTCCGAATAGCTAAAACCGAATTTAAATACCGAATCCTATTCTGGCTTAAATTAACTTAATTTGCTGAAAAAGTGAACAATTAGTCAACCACTATCGATAATCAAAAAATTTATTCAACGATTTGGTTAATTAAAGCAGCGCTTTATTGCAGTGCATGACATTGAGCGCTTCTAAATGTCCACCACTTGGTTGCAGTCTTAATTCGCTCACAGTCAAGCCTGCACTGGAGAAGCACCTTTCGGAAGAAGCTGATGGTGCAGGAATGCAAAGGTTGCTTCAAATAGGAAAGTTGAAAATTTGTGGACCAGCATTTCATGTATCCGTTTTAAAAGATTAAAAAGTTTGAATTTTGGAGAGCTCCGTTTGGGGAAACTTTTTGTCACATTTGCCCACTCTGAAAATTTCATGTGTCCAGCGTGAGTGGTTAAAAAGCTTGAATTTATGTGGCCCTGTTTGAGGGGACCCCCATTTTGGCACCCCCAAATTTTGCCATATTTTATCTTTTCTTTAGATTTACTTAACTTAAAATTTTCATGTGTCTAGCTTAAAAGGTTAAAAAGTTAGAATTTTGGAGGGCCCGTTTAGGGGAACCCCTATTAGGGCAACCCCAATTTTCGTTACGTTTAGTTTATTTTTAATATCGACCTATTCCAAAAATTTGATCCATCTAGCTCTAACAGTTTAAAAGTACAAAATTTTGGAGAACCCGATTGAGGGGTAACTCCCAACCAGGCACCCTTGATTTCTGTCACACACTAGTCCTCCGGAACATCTTCAATTGCTCAAACTTTGAAAACAGCGCGTTTTGCAGTTTAAAAGTAGATAGCGCAAAAGAAAAGAAAACAAGAAAAAAATCTTTTGATCAGCAATCAGCATACATCAACTATCACGTGATCATGCTTTAAATCTGCAAAATCAAAATTTATTTATTTTTTGACAGGGACATGCAGATCAAAATTTAAAGATTATTTTGTGATTGCGCATTTTGGAAAAAATTCGCAATTAAAGCGCAAAAAATATTAGATTTACCGATTTGCAAACGCAAATTGCGCAAGCGCTGAAAAAAAAGACATAGAGCGCAACGCAAATTGCGCAAGACCTGAAAAAAAGGGCATTGTGCGCTACGCAAATTGCGCAATCGCGCAACTTGCGCAATTTGCGCAACTTGCGAAACTTGCGAAATATTTTGCGAAACGCCCATCTCTGGAAGCCAATCAAGCAGGACTTAATCTTTTATAAAAATGTATGATGAATTAACCACAGGTAACAGTGCCTTAACTGTATTGCTTTTATAATAACGTAAGTATACTTTTTTTTTATAAGAATCAGTAAATTTTGAGTTGAGGCTGATTGTTCTTAATTTTTTGCGAATGTTGAGCCTCAGTTGCCCTTAATTGGTTCTTAAATTTTGAGATCATTGATGTCAATTATGAGAACCATGTTTGTTAATTCTTAATGATCTGTCTGCTTGTAAACGCCTTTTTGCTGCTTTTGCAGCATCGTAAAATTGTGCAAAGCGAAAAAGCGAGCACTACTTTTGGTTTGAACGGGAGCCAAAAAGTTTTTTTGTTACCTGCGCAGTGCGCAATAGCACTCTATAGCCTCAGAATTGTTGCAATTTTGCTCGTAAATACCAAAAAACCATTCAAGCTTAATTGTTTTGAATCAGTACAGAATTTAGTTTCTTTTTTGATTCGGAATTTATTCTTTTTCGGTTGTTCTTAATATTATTTTTTGTTGCTAAGACAGGTGTTGTTCCTAATTTGTTGTTAAATTTTAAGCAAAAATGAGCCTCGTGCTCTTGCAAAATTTTTCTTGCATAAAAAATTGTAATCAATTTTGTCATTGCTAATAATCTGACATAGCAAAAACAAAAGTTAAAAATCTGAAAACCCTAGAATAGCTAAGACAATGAATTTACTATAATGGCATTTGGACAATATAATTTGGAAATGGAGGTGCTAGTTACAGAATCCCTCCGTATCACTGTTGACTGCAGGTGCTCCAGCGAAACTCTGGAGCCTTCATCAAGAGCTTTCACCCTATGCGTCTGGGAGTTGAAATTTTGCAACTTAAATTGTATTGTTTAGATAAAATAAATAATACGGAACAGTACGGCATGGCAAAAAATAATTGAAATTTAACCTGAAAATAATGAACTAAAAGAGTGCCGTACGAGCGGTCTTTAAAATGAAATACGTCCATTTCCCAATTGCTCGAATGAAAAGGAATGCCAAAACAAAGGTAACTCGGCCAAAAAGAGAGTAATTTTTAAAGCGCTTGTAGCCAATGGCTGCAGGAAATAAAGTGACGTGCGCAAATTGAGCAAACTATGGTAGAAGCTGCCGCATTCCAAAACTAGAGCGGGGCAAAACAAAACAGGTCAATCGGTACTGTAACAGTGCTAGCAGTGTAGGCTCACACCCTATGCTCACTTGTTGGGTCCAGCACCTTGTATACAAGTATCATCCCTTGGTTTTTGTGAGCTAAAAACGTGTTAGCATTTGCTTTCTTTTCTGACCCGAGATCGCTGGTAGCCAACTGGCATCTCTTGCGGTAAAAATAACCACATTTAAGTGGAGAAACATAACACCTACCGCATCGCATATTGTTATTAAACATTAATTGCATGAAAATGCTATTTCTAAGCTAATCATGTTCTCAATTTTAAGTGGTTTTATGGCGCTTTTTTATTTGAATTACGCCAGGAGTGAGTTTTGACCTGAAGTCACTGACGTATTTTTGCACTGCTCATAATAATTCATCCTCTGCACTATACTTACTGTAATTGCCTAGCGTTGAGCAAATGCTTGCAGTGCTTATTTTATCATTGTGGATAGTGGTGCTTTGTAACAGATGTGATTTAGTAGCTACATACAGTGTAGCCACAGAAACTGCAAAATCAAATTCCAGGACTTTCCAGGACTTTTTTAGGTAATTTTCCAGGACTGCTTAAGATTTTTTTACTGGAGTTAAAATTTAATATTGACTATTTCTCTTTCACGCACCTACTTTTTTGTACTTGTGATTGACGAAATATTTTAATGTAACGCATTTGTATTCCTTGTACTGACTACTAGCCTGGTGCAGAGCCAGAAATTTCCGATTGGAGGGTTGTGCTTTTTGGTATTGCCGGAAGCCATTGGGGTCTGGGGGCAAAGCCCCAGCGTTGAAAGATTTTGCAATTTTTGCAATAATAACTTAATTTTAGGTATAATTTGAAGATTATTGCTTTTGAAACGTGGTATAGAAATTAGCACGGCAAAAACATGATTAAACTTGTTGCATTAATTGGCAAAGTATGTGGGTGATTGCTAGAGCTTGACCGATATGCCTTTTTTGGCCGCTACTAATATTTTCGAAATTTTTAGACCAATACCAATATACGTATTAACTACAGGAAAATTTGGCCACTATTTTTCAATTAACTTGACACTAAAAGCTTCACTAATCGTCCTCCTAAGAAAGACTATTGCAAACACAAATCACCTATGGTATTTGTATTCCTCTATCTATGGCACCAAATCTTTGGTGTAGTAATCCTGTGTCGAGCATTAATCGTCTTCGTGTAGCTTATAACAATGCTTATCGTATACCGGTACTGTTTAATCTCCCCAGCAAAATAAAAAACAATGAAACTCTAGCCAACAACGGCATCTCGACCTTTTATTCGTTAATGAGAAAACATACTGCTAATTTTAGAATAAGATGCAAGCACTCTCCAAACGCTTACATTCTACTAATTTTTAGCTCAGCATGTTTTCTTGATTCTGATTTTTCAGTACGTTACTCAAAATTACATTTTGGCTAAATTAGCACTAATGATTAGGCTTTGGTTGTGTGGTTTCTGATAAATTTATTTGTGCGTGTATGTGTTTTTTTTTCGTGTTATTAAGGACCTTTATTGAGTCGGACACATATAAACAAATAAATACTAAGCAAATAAAACGCTAGAGCGCTCGTTCTTGCTTTAAAAAATCAGCAGTTCAAGGTACTGTAATTGCGCTAAGTCGATATTTTATCGGCGGTAGATAGCGGATGCGGTATATCAACTTGGCCCGATCGGTTGAGCTGTAGTGATGGCTAATAGTAAAACTTCAGTCATAGCTTTATTTCCAGCCAGTAAACTATGAAATCATATCATTAGAAAAAGACAGAGCTTGATATTTGCACGCCAGCGTGCAAACAAAAAATGCTATTCTAGCCTTAACCCCTACCTTAAACTTAACCCAAACTGCAACCCTAGCTCTAACGTTAACTTTAATTCTAACCCAAACTCAAAATCTGAACCTTAACGCTAACGATAATATGTTAAAAAATAAAAGAGTAAATGAGCACTCACTCTTGCTCTTTTATTCGCTATAAGCAGAGCTCATTAGCACACTAGAGTGCAAGTAGGCACTTCCTTTGAAAAAACTTACAAGTATTAATTTAAAGGGTAAATGACAGAATTTTATAGGAAATTATGAGCATTAATGCCCGCTTGACTTTGCTCCATCCAAGCCAACTCAGAATGGTACAGAGTGAGTAAGCTTTTTCGAGTAATTTCAAGTGTTTACTGCTTCATCTTTCACCTTGCATTTTCATTGCAAGGTTTAACGAAATTAACTGCTTAATTGTATTCCCTGTATTTTGTTTTACGCTTGCGTTGGCTACATACAATTTCTTTTCGAAATTGCGAAGCGTGATTGTTTCAAATGCAAAAGCTGCAAGCTGCGTATTTGAAGTGCTTTTGAGGCAGTTGGCTTTTGCAAATTCAAAACTAGCAAGCCGCGCTTTGAAACTATGTCGTACCGTGTAAGTGAATCAGTGCGATAGCGACTTTCCGCCGACTCGATTTGGCGAGAATCACTGCACGCAGTCTCAACGTGTAAGTTACTTCCGCGAGTTGCAATCGTACGCGAGCATCGTGTGATTAATTGCTGCGATTTGATTTTTTTTGGGGGCGTGTCTGGCGATATCGTCAATACTAAATCTTACATGAATCTTGGGCCGTGTAAGTGACCTACGCGATTCGAGAAAGAAAAATGGCAAAATGTCGGTTCTCGCAGCTAAAACTCGCCCGTGTAAATGCAGTTTTAGATGCGCAGTTGCGCTGGCGATTCTTGACAATTATTTTAGGTTTAAAATGGTAAGATTTATTTAATATCCAATAATAATCAGCAAAAATTGAAAATAGCACTAAAAAAAAGGAAATAAACTTTAGCACCAAACAGGGCCATCCTCAGTCTAAATCACCAAAAATAAAAAATAAATTCAAAATGGACAGCAAATCCAGAAGTCCCGTATACTACCAAAAGTAAGCTGCCTAAACTTATCAAAAGTTGGAGTTGGCCAACGAAAGCCAGAGAGACGGATGTGGCATTCAGGAGATGAAAAATATTTAAGTGCAATACAACGTAAAAACAGGTAGATACGTAACTTTAACAGATTATCGGACGTTAAACAAATCTTATTATTTTGAAAAAAGGCGAGAAATTTATTTTTTTGGGATAAAGCTGCCGAAAGTACAAAAATGAGAAGATTATTTCATTTACTGTACTTCCATCCTTGGTAAATGCAACCAGAGCCGGATTTACTATATGGCACTTTGGCATTGTCTCAGAGACTCCGGTGTGTTCTAAAAAACCTGCGCCTGAAACATAAATCTAAATGTTTGCATCACACTTTTTACTCTCGCCTAAAGATTTTTCTACGTAAGAAACGCTCAAAAAAATACCTTTCTGATAAATGTCTAGCGATTTGTAAATTGCGAAGAAAAATGCAGCTCGTTGGTCATATTGTGAATGTTCGTAGGACTGCACAATTTGTCTTTTTGATGAATTGTTCTTTTGATGAATCTTTATATGTCTTTTTGATGAATCGTTAGATTAGAGCTTGTATTTTTTTTATAGAGGCAAAAGAGCCAAATGACCTGCGCAACTTAAAGGCGGTGAATCATCCAGCTAATTCCAGTGGTTTACAATAGCTAAAATTGAACTATAATTTTTGATATTTTTTGTTTTAATTTTGGGACTGCGGTTGCAAAGATATTCAACAAATACCAAAAGATGTCCCCCCGAAAAAAGTTTTTGGAAACTCTGAGTTTTGTTCTTCCCGCCAAAACCACAGTAGGCCTAATGGTTTAGAGAACTGTGGTAGGCCTAATAGTTTAGAAATAGTTTATTTCTAAATAGTTTAGGCCTAATTAGGCCTAACTATCTCTAAACTATTAGGCCTAATAGTTTAGAGATAGTTAGGCCTAATAATTTAATACGATTACAGAAGGCCTAATAGTTTAGAGAACTGTGGTTTTGGCGGGAAGATCAAATCTCAGCGTTTCCAAAAACTTTTTTTGGGGGAACATCTTTTTGTATTTGTTGAATATCTTTGCAAACGCCGTCCCAAAATCAAAACAAAAAATATCAAAAATTATACTTCAATTTTAGCTCTTGTAAACCACCGGAATTGGCTGGATGATTCACCGCCTTTAAATTTTGTCCTGTATGCGGTAAACATACTAAGTCAATCGAGAAAAGTTATAAAAACTATTAGTAGAAATGTTTTCATTTGTTTTCTCAGCAAAATTTTGACTCCATAATAATAACATATAAAGCGCAAAAGATGAAAGGTCAAAGTGTTTCTTCAATGCGTTTAACATTCACAGTTCGTTATTCAAATCGTGAATCAGTTTGTTGAATTTTAGCAAATCAAATGCATGTGGTTAAATTTATTTTGCGGTTTGGCCTTTTTTTAACAAGGGTATCTTCAGTACTGTGGTCCGCGTGTTAAATAAAGAATGTTTCAGCCCAAAAATAAACTACAGTATTTAGCAAGAGCTGATTAGTAGTACAGAACTTGAGAATTGGTTTGATTAAAATCTTTATGTCATTGAGGCAGCTATCTGTCTGACACTTGCCAAAAAGAATCGTCAGAATGGAGTGCGCAGGAAAAAGAGCCGCTATTTAGGCTATTTAGTCCCTTTTTTGCGCTCTTCTTTCTGACAATTGTTTTTGGTAAGTGTCAGACAAAACAGGTGCTTCAAAGACATGAGCATTTTAATCAAAGCAGTATTCAGCAACGCCTAAGGATCACAAACATATCTAGGCTAATATATATTAACATAACTTCCTTTGATAACTTTTATGGTAAGGATGTTGGCCGGCAAATAGCAAAAGATAGTTTGGTAATGATTAAAGCTATCATTTGCTCACCACCTGTCTACCAAATTAGCTTCATACAGTTTCTTTTAAAGCTAAGCGTCAAGCAGAAACAAAGTTGTGTATATACAAGTTGTAAACATTTTTATTTGAACCGACTGTGAATTGAACAACTGATGAAATAGAATTTCAAAAATTTCATTCATGCACTGTTAAAAGGAATTACCGCTGTTTGATGATGATTGGTTTACTAGTGTTTACTTTTATGCGGCTTGGAGATGGTAAGTTTGCTCAAAATTACTGGCATTGTTTAAAATGAAATGTGCAGTTATTATGTTTTAAGCAAAAAAATTAAATCAAAAAAGACAGAAAAGACCTTTGATAGTCTTCACAACACGTAAAACACACTCGAAGGTTTTAAATTTTTATCTCAAACGTTGCATTGAAGTTAAAACACTTACTGTATCTAGGGTGAGCTACATTAAGCTTCTGCATCAGCTGTGGTAACGAAATTTCTGAATCGGTTAAAAAAAGGAAGCTATTCATTCTTATCGAAATTTTAATTAATGAAATTTTCAAATATCATAGAAAGGTTTATTAGCGGAAAATTCGGACATTTTTATCCAAAGTTTAGCTTCAGACACGTTTTGTAATGTCACTACGCTTAAGCGCAATAAGAATTCAATGTGAAATGGTTCTTTCATTTTACACTGAAAAAAAGTTTGTTGTTATGTTATGGCAATAAGAGGTAAGGTATTCTCATCAGGTTGGAAACTTATCTACAAAAGTTCTATTTAATCAGGTGTTAACGTAATGATTTTGGATGCCGTGGTTGTTCAACTGAAAGACATTTAGCGATTTTGAATGAGGTTTGCAATGGCTGTTAGTAAAAAATTTAACATTTTGTCACAACGCAGACGTAGACATTTATCACAAAAATTGACATTACAAAATAAAGTCTACGATTCTATAAAGTTTTCATAACTACTTTGATTTCTTTTATGACAAAATAATGTGATTTTTTAGAAGTACTTGCTAAACTTAAGATGTTCGGTTATTCGCTGTAATGCTGCAGCCATCAAATATGATAGGCACTAATAACAAATTTACAACTTTGCTTGAGCTTTTTTTGTTTTTTTAGGCTCCTTTGCTCAAAGCTTGCATATAACAAATATCACAACAACACCTTTGCTTCCCAACAACGAGATTGTGACTGGATATGTTGGTTTGAGGCTAATGATACAAATTAAAGCTGCAGATTTGTATCAATCATGTGATTGGCTAAAAGATGAAAGTCTTATTGGAGCGATTTTACGTGGAAATACTGATGGTATTTTATCATGCAATACCAATAATGACAGAAATCATCATTTCAATTGTATTGAAGAAAACCAATTGGTAACAGCAACAGTTACTTTTGTGTCACCAGTCGATATAGATGACAGTGGAAACTATCGAGTGCGATGTTGGAATTACAGTCTGATTACTTCCATCATTGCTCAACTCAATATTAAGGTGAAAGGTAATACTTTATTATAAAATGTATTCTGTTTTTTTCTTTTGGTTTGTTTTAGGACGCAGTGTTGCCAACGGCTCGCCACCGCTGTGACATTTCTTCAAAAAGAGCTGTGTTGCCCGGGCGCAATGACGCGGAAATGGACCCCGCAAACTCGTTACCCGCTTCTGCGTAATACAGCGAGTATAATGAAAGGTTTGATTTTGATTTGATTTGATGTTATGTTTTGTTAAATTAATTGAAAAGTATTTATTTAAAATTTTAGTGCAATTTTGTTTGTTCAATCAGAGATGGAACCAATCAGGATTTTCTCGACCCTACCCGACCGGTAAATTTCAAAATCATCGCCGGTAGACCAGCCGGTCGACCGGCCTGTCGGCCGGTTTCTGACCGACTTGGTCGACCGTTTTTTTTACCGAAGGGTTTGTTCACTGTTCAATGTATCTAATGAAAATTTTTCAAAAGGGGGGGATGGATAAATTGTTAAAATTTGTGACTTTGGACGGGGGTCTCAGGAAAAAAAACGCAAAAAAAATATTGCGTTTTTTGCAAAATGACTCAATTTTAAGATCGTTTTTGGTTAAGTTTCGGTTTGAATGCCCTGTTTTAAGCAGCGCAAAACGTGCACAAAATAAGCATAAAAAGCACTGAAGGGCACAAGCTAAATTATTAGACGTTCTTTATAACGATATTTTGCGAAAGGCCAAAAAATAAACACAATTTTTTAGCTATTAGTGACAGATTATTTGCAATTTTCCAAGCAGCAAACACTAAGCTTTTTTTCGGCAGTGCTGCCTTTGCAGTTACAAAAGATAAATGAGAAAAAAAATAACAGCAGAAGACAGGTAACAGTAAAAACATACGAACATCACAATACTTGTACTATTGTACCCAAAAACATTAAAATGATGGAGCAATAACTTAATATGATATTCAAAATTATGTCACTAACAACGTGAAAAAATTAATAATATTCGTAACAACTACAGGCTGTTTCACTAACAGTTTGAGCAAGTATAAAAAGAATCTATTGCAAAACATTATGTACCGGAAAAGGTTTTTAGCTCCACAGAGATTTATATACGGACGGAACAATTAATATAAATCTCTGTTGAGCTAAAAACCTTTTCCAGTACATGATGTTTTGCAATAAATCCTTTTCATACTTTCTCAAACTGTTAGTGAAGCAGCCTGTAGTTGTTACGAATATTATTAATTTTTTTCACGCTGTTAGTGACATCATTTTTGAGTATTCCTTTTTTCACGCTGTTTGTAACATAATTTTCAATATCATATAATGTTATTGCTCCATCATTTTAATGTTTTTGGGTACAATAGTACAAGTATTGTGATGTTTGTATGTTTTTACTGTTACCTATCTTCTGCTGTTATTTTTTTTCTCATTTATCTTTCGTAACTGCAACTGAACTGCCGAAAATTGTTTTGAAGAAGCTTACCGGTTTGGGAAGCGAAACGTCAAACCAATAAATAAACTCATCGGTAGTACGAAGTCGTTATGAATAACTACCCCGATAAACGCAACGCGTCCGTTATTTTTATTGAAAACACTAAACTGTTATGACATTGGCTAGAAAACATTTGAAATATAATGTGCCCCAGCAGTCTGCAGAAATGCTGCCACTTCAGAACAAGCCATGGTTAGTTAGATATAAAAAAATAAAAGCTATGTCCTTCTTGCCCAGTGTAAAATGTGGTAAATTTAAGTTGTAACAAGCTTTTCAAAGCGGCAAGATTTTAGCATGTAGTAAATAATATGAAATCTGCTCCAGTTCTACTCTTAAGCTGATTAAAATGATGCTAAAATGCCAGGTAGCGCAAGCCTCTTCCACATACATGCTTTATTGGAATCTGATTACTCGATTTCGACCTATGTTTTGCACTTTTTTGCTTTTTGCCGTGGCCCAAAGTCGGGAGGCATGGCACAATACTCCCACCCTAAATACGTCCCTGGATGTGCATGTCTTAATGGTCTCAGCACCTTAGTCACAGGTTGAAACCATTCAACAAGTGTTTTCGAAAGGTGTGATTTATTTACACTGATTTTTTATAAAAAGTTTTATTTATGATAAAATTTGTAAGTACATTTTGGTTGGTGCTTAGATGTCTTTTAGTTGCCAGAAAGGATAATTCGACCAGTTTTTCAACCGGCTTGACCGGCCAGTCGAAGAATCTCGACCCGACCGGCAATTTGACTGGCCGGTCAACCCGACCGGTGCCGGTCGACCCGACCGGTTTCCATCTCTGTGTTCAATAAAAACAAATTTTAACAAGTTTGAAAGCATTTTAACGAATAAACAGTTTAAATAAATAAAATTAAAACTAAAGTTTGTCATAGACTGAAGAAAAACCAATAAATTAGTCTTGTAAAGCTATGCTGTAGAGACATAGTAACTCTTCTGTTCTACTTAGCCTACTTTAAAGCACCTCGTAACGTGACTATTTATGTTAACAATTTCTGCAAGCAGAAACGCGTTTGTCTCTGAAGTTGGTCATGAGGTTTGAGGTTCAAATATCGAATGGATAAAATCGAACAAAATGTTGCCAACGGTTTTCCACCGCTGCAACGTTTCTTGAAAAGAAGCTGGGTTGCGAGGGCGCTATAACTTGGAGATGGGCCCCGCAATCTCGTTACACGTTTTGGTGTAGTAATAAGTATACCTCTAGTGGAAATACATTTGCAAATATTTGCAGCCATTTCGATGTCTCATTTTTTTATAGTACTGCGTAAATTTCGGACTAAGTGTTCAATGGCGGAGCCACTTTACAGCATCGGAAAAAAAAAGACAAATCAACTATTGTCATGGCGAGATTATATCGATTTTTCACTTCAAGTTTCTATTCATCCATATATTTACCACTGAAGCTATCAGCATCCTTCTTGTTAATAGCCAAAAAGAAAAGTTTAAGCTTCCAAAACGTGCTTTTTTGCCAAACAATACAAAGTTATTATAAAACATAACAATGCAGGATAAAAACGAGTATTTGGCAGATAAGCGGAAAGTTTCTTAAAACTTATTAGGCATACGTTTTAAATTATTTTTTTGAACTGTGCTTTGAAATTAACTTGATTCAATGGCTTAGGATCACTTTACGTTATTTAGCTTGTATTAGCAATAGATTTCTTTTGGTTGCAACGTAGCTGTATAGTTAAATTATTTGTTATAGCGATACGAAAAGCTCAACATCCTTTAAATAGAGACATGAGCAGATGCGGTTTAATCTTCTCTAAACCTCCCAGTTTTGGTTACAACCTGACGGTTGTATAGGCATGGCTATGTGTCAGCGACTACGTGCAGACAGAAATTATCCAAAAACTATGTGCTTGTGATTATGAACAGTGAAAAGATGTCAGCTGTTCTTTGCGACTCTCTGCATCAATGTTAGAAATTATATTTTAGACTGTTTGTTTTTGATGTATTTCTTTCCAAAAGAGAATTGCTTTTAACTTTTGATTTCTCTACTTTTTCTTTTTCGTTTTTAAAATGCCTAAATATTTTGTCAGCAATTTGTTTAGTTGTAAACAATCTAGGAGAACAATTTTCTCTCTGTCACTTTTCAAAGGGACTTTCGGAACATTTAGGGCTTAATCCTTGCAAAAATTTCAGCACGCAGTTTCAATTAAACAAATTGAAAAAAAATGGAGCCCATTTATCAGAATATGCAGAATAGGCCCAATAAAAGTAATACAAAGTAAAACAATAGTAAAAAAAACTTATTTTCAGTAGACCTAAAAAATTGGTTTTTGTTCCATATGTAATATGTTGGATTGGCTGGAGTTTACGTTTAATATCTTTATTGCTTTATTTTAATTTCGGGAAATAATCTCGGAAACCGAATCTCTCTTTTACGTTTAACTCCGGCAGCAACTAAAAATTCATTACCTTATACTTGCTATACCTGAATAAAAATGTATAAGATAAAATAACAGTTTTTTTGCTAAATTTAACATAACCAAACTATTTATCTAAACAATAAGCTCTACATATTTGAAGAAGCTTTTAAAATCGAACTGAGTTCAATGAAAACCTATAGACAGTGTCTTAAAGTCTTGGAGACACAATCAAACTTTTGATTAACGGCAAGAGATACTCTACATTGCAGGTTGTTCTTAATGAATTGAATTTATTTTTCAGATTGCTCTTCAAACTCATTTCCTATCGTAGTTCAACCTTCAACAGGAAGGTTCGGCTCTGCCGGAACATTTAGCTGTGATAATGGTGGAGTTTTGTTTTACACAAATGGAACTCGGTCTTTTGAAAATCAAACACACTGCAACGTAGCTGCGAGATGGGACGGAAAAGATGATTTCGAATGTTGGAAAGGTACAAACAGCACACTTTTCCATTTACGCATGAAATCCAACAGTATTTTTCATACAAAAACATTTCTGAAGCTCTTTTGGTGTTTTAGGCTAGCTTTGAGAAATCACTCAGGGGCTACTCAAAAGACTAACTTTATTGTTGACGTTTCGCTAATTAGAAACAATTAGCTTCATCAGAGCACTGCTATTAGTAGTGATGGCAAATCGCCATCAACTTTTGATAGCAAATACAGAAAAACAACACCACACATTGCTGTAGTAGAATTACTAGCAAAAAAAATTCAAAGCAAGGGTCCGATAAAATTCATTGTTATCATGCAGGTAATGCAAAGTTGCGCACAAAAATGAAAAAAAGCGGTTCTTATGAAAACAATTTCTCCGAATTAGCATTGCAGCGAAATACTTTAGAACGTAACACTATGAAAGGTTAAACCTAAAGAAATTTAAAACTGGGAATTAAACAGCTTTCTGTAAACAGCAAGGAATGATTACCCATCGTTTTTATTGAGCACTTATAACTTTTCATTGACGTACCAACTTTTCATTAACTTTTTCATTGACGATTATTATGATTTATTTCATCTTTTATGGAAGGGAGAAATCTTCCAATTATTAAAAATGCTATGAACGCCACTTTAAAACCGGTTTCCAAAATAATTTGCTTGATTTTGTCCTATACACCTTTGATGTAGGCTAGGGTTGTGAATCCTGAAAAAATTAATTGAGTACTAGCTGGCTTGTCGGTTTTACACGTAGAAAAGGGATGGGTAAATCTGGCAAGGAAACCATTGAGAGTCAATAATGTTTTCTTGGTGAGATCAAGATGTAATTTGCGTTCAGATGGCTTTTGGATGTGAAAGTCGATTCGGTGAACCAAGGTTCTAGCAACAGCCAACTTATGGTGTAAAGGTTGGTAGGAGTCAAATTGTTGATAACAGTCGATAACGGTTGGTGTGGGCGGGTTTGTGGTAACCTGTGATCCAAAAAACGTTAACGCGAACATCCAAAAACGCTAAAGAGTTGTTATCCTCCAATTCCAGTGTGAACTTAATATTGAGGGAAATAGAGTTAACATGATGGTGAAAGTCATCCATTATTGATGAAGCTAGTTGTTTTTAACGAGAGAAACGTCAGCAATAAAGTTAGTCCTTTGAGTGACACCTATTTGATTTTGCAAAGCTATCAAAAAACACCATAAAAACTTTGGAAATTTTTTTATTTGAAATGCCTGGTGTACAACTATACACTATATTTTTTCGAAAGTATTTTTCATATTTTGTCGCCGACAAGGCTGTTTACAACCATATTTGATTTTTGCTGGCATTCAAAGAATTTGAACGTATGGCATATAAAATAAAATGTTGTTTTAAAGAACTGACAATAAGTTGTTTGTAATTGTGATGCTCAATTTAATTAATTGTGATTAACTGTTTGTATCTGTACTGCTCAATTGTCAACAGCGTGGACGAAAGGGCCAAAGCGTTGTTTTTGCTAGCATCTGACGTTGCTAGAATTTGAACGCTGTCCGGTGATAAAAAGATAAATATGCACCACAACAACAACACTGAATCAATTTTAAGTAAAATTATTAAACGAGTATTTCTTTATTTTTGCTTTGATCATGAAAATTATGTTTTCGAAGTTTTTTATCTGACAGTGGTCAAAAAAAAAAATGGTAAAAAAAACGTAGAAAAGAACAGCTGTTCAGAAAAAAGAACTTGTCAAGATTGGCTGGAAAAAGGACCAATGAACACGCTTTATGTTAAAAATCTGTAAAATGCGTACGAATTTATTTTGCGGCATAAGATAGGCCAAGAGTTTTTAAGCGACTTTAAGAGCAGATTGGTGAAAGGAAAAGCAACGTTGAGCAAAGAATAAATAATTTACTGCTGCAATATTTTTGTTTTTGCTAAAACTATACCAGAAAGCCGCTCTCTTTCTTGCACATTTGATCTTGAAGCCACTTTTATTAAAAGCTCTACCCTAATTTCTGCTGCATATACAAATTATTACACACTAACTTCCCGCGCTTTCGTTGGTTCTTTTTCAAGACAGTTGCAGCTCAGCGTTTTTTTCTACAAACAACAGTTCTTTTTCAGTACTTTTTATTCTTTTTCTTTCTTCATTGTTTGCTTCTTCGTGAGGGTTGCAGGAGCAGCAGCTCGAGATTAAGCTGCCACACTTCATGGTCTTCCATCACATCCATCATTTTGCTTGGGCAAAGTTCCAAGCTATTTCATTCAAGATCCTAAATGTAATTGGTTCATCTAGTTCTAGATCGTTCAACCTGTCTTCGCCCATTTGCTTTGGCAAGTAAAGATTGTTTGGGGACTATTTTCTGAGGAATTCTGCTTACATGACCAAACCATTAAAACTGTGATCTTTTAATTCCGAAAAGTTATGGCTCAATGCAAAGAGATTTTCGAATCTCAAAACTACGCACTTTGCTACAGAATGTAGTCTTCGATTCTTGATAAAAACCTCATTTCGGAAGCTTGGGCTGGTGATTGCACTTTTTCGGTCATTACCCAAGATCAGCGCGTGTTACAAGTGAATGGAGCAACACTAAAGCAGATAAAAAAGTTCAAGTACCTTGAGGTTGCATTCACGAGTGACGGAAGGCAAGACAAACAGCTGGATACCTGAATCAGCAAAGCTAGTGCAGTTATGCGAGCTTTGCACAATTCGGTTGTCATGAAACCAGATTGTCGAAAAAGGCTAAGGTATATGAATTTTGGGTAATCTGTACTTTCCATTCTAACGTTTTTTTGTTGTTTTTTATGACAAGTGTCAGACGAAAAACTTCAAAAACATCAATGTTTTGAATAAAGCAAAACTCAAGTTCTGTTCTACCAATCAACCGCTCACTTTTTCAGCTCCAGACTATGTTGCTTTACAAGGAAATTTGAGTGTAACTGAAGGAACTTTTAGAAACCTATTTTGTTCGTACAATAGCTCGTATCCTCTGGGAAGCTCATCAATATACTACTTCGGTGTGGCTGGAATAGAAATATCAAAGGTGATGACCGTAATTTTGTTTTACTAAACGACACTGTAACCAAGATCAAGAGCATGGCCAAAAATCTGCATTAGAAGATCTCTGCAGTGATTTGAGGTCAAAGTCTCCTGCTGCTGGAGGCAGGAGGTTTGGGGCAAGAGCCTCCAGCTCTAAAAACTTTTGCAATTTTTTGCAAAATAACTCATTGTTTGATTTATTGCTTGCAAAACTCTCTCATAATTTAGCATTGCAAGATTAAAAGTTTATCACTTGAAAATCTCATACAAACTTAAACTTAATTAATTTAAGGAGACATTTGATTTGTAATGAAGCAAGATAAGGGGACTAATGAAGCGAGATTTGTAGGAAATCATTGATAATTCCTTAATATTAAACACAAGCACTTCTTCAGTCTCTTTTGCTGCATCCTATGTTACTATTACGTTTGATTGTCTTTTTTTTCACCGGATTCTTCAAGTTTTAATTTGTAAGTTATGTTTTTGACAAATATTAGTCTCCCCAAAATATTCGATTTAAAGATGCCTCTAAATAGCTTTAGAGGTCATAACACTCCAAACAAATGGTAATGCAAAGGCGCAAAAATGCAAGTTTTTTCTCGATGGCAAAATTTGGTTTATAGAATAATGGGAAGAGGTAGTAGTTTTCCGCTCTCGATGCGCTACTGACTAAAATCTTAAAAGCATTATTTACCAAGGTTTTATAATAGAAGTTTTTGTTCCAAATCTTGAACTGTTGATGAGTAAACTTTTTGAAAACTTACTTGAAAATGTCACCTCAGTAGGAATCATTTAGAAATGGCCTAAAAAAATTTTATACAACTTACGTAATATTGTAAAAATTACTCAAAAATGTGAATTTTTTCAAACTGTTTTCTCAATGAAAAACTCATTGCTGCTTTGGCATCATGATTTTTTGCTTCAAGTTTCTAAGTTTTTCCAGTAATTAATTTATATGAATTAAAAGATAATGCATTTCTTAGAAAATTGTTTTCGGAAAAGTCTTTACTCGCGAAGACCACAACAAGCAAGTTTCATGCCAAGCAGTGACTCCTTTCACGAGACAGTTCAATGAAACTGGAAGATCTGCTAACTTCACTATAAATGTTTTTTGTAGGTATTTGTATTTTTATATAATCTATATGCGGCTTTGCAAAAAGTAATCATAACCTACATAAAACAAACTAATTATCTTCTTAATTTAATAATTGATAAAAAAAATTCATAAAAAAATGCAAAACTTTTAAGTTTGTTTGCTTTCACGGAGGAATTTTGTTGGAGTATCTAATGCGCTTGTCAAGTATAAACTGGGAGCGAGGTCTTCACACTGCACGTTTACAAATCCTTGACAACTCATTTGTAACAATTCGTCTTGCTGTTTGCAGTAAAATTGGAGTTCAAAGGAGTTAATGACGACGCTTGATATCTGTTTGGCTGTATCGTGTATAACCTGCTGAAGTCCATTTTTGTGTCGGAGCGCTGCTTGAAGATTTTGATGAAAATTATTCTCTTAGCTTTTCTATCAAATAAGCGAACGCATGGCGGTGGAACTATTTAACTTTAGCTGAGCTGATACCGGTGCTATACTTACCGGAAAAACAGAAGCACTGCATTGCAATTGGTCGAGAAATTGAATTAGTTTAATTTGAATTAATTGTTTTAACTCAGTTGCCTCATATCAAGACTCACCAATCACTTGTATTTGGTTGGTTGATGCACCACAGACATGCACAGTGACATTCTCATCCAATCCTTTGTCAGTGTTTGTATCTTATGACAAAACTGGTGAGCAAATTTTATAACAAAATACAAGTTGTCAAATAATGAAATACAACAGCATGTGCAGTAGTAACTACACGTGAAAATCTACGCCACCATGCTACACCACTTTATTACATGATATTTTCGCTCTAACATTATCTGGGGAGCATCAATACGTTGACAAGCAAATACACAAATGGCGTAGAAAATGATTAATTTTTTAGGAAGCAAAAAACACACTTTTGAAGTATGATCAAATTTTTTGCTCTAATTTAGCAATTATATCAAGTTACAAGTACTACGGAACTGATATAGAATAATAAAAAATTAAATAAAGAGTCAATAAATACCTACTAAAGAATATACCTATTGTTTTTTTGGTAAAAAGCGACAGCAAAATTTTAGCCGTTAGCAATTATAATACACAATGCTTGTACTGCAGCACTTTACCGTTTTTCTTTTGTTGCAGGTGCTGAAGCTCTTGATGGAAATTTTTTCCATTCTTTTACTACGAACAATTCATATGACCATGCATTCATACTAAGCACACAAAAGGTTTGCCATATTTGTGTAATGCACTTTGCAATGTAAAATAAAATATGAATTGTACGTAGATGAATGTACAAAAACAAAATAAAATTCAGGCGCGTAGCCAGAAATTTGCAATAAGGGGGGGCCCCCAGCGGAGGAGGTGGAGCCCCCAGCGCTCGAAAATTTTGCATTTTTTTGCAAAAATATCTTAATTTTAGGGCTATTTTAATGAAAAATAATGTTTTTTAAACGTAGCATAGAAATTGGCAGTGTAACATGAACCAACTGGTTGCATTAATGGGCTGTATGGAAAGTGGCTAATGATACCATTGTAGTTCTCTTGTTTGCATGCTGGTAAATCAAAACATTCTGTTATTGAATAAAACTTACACGGAGTAATCTATTTCGTTTATATTTTAAAAAGAAAAATAATTGGGGGGTTAATGGAAAGCTATTTGAGAGAAGTGATGGGTAATTAACTAATACTGAATAGCCCCCCTCCCCCTTATTCCTGAGTTTATAATACAATTGTTGATAAAACCTATGTTTGGCATTTTTACATTAGCGATCAAATTTGATTGCTTATTTTTGGGCATTTTTCAAAATTTTATTGATTTGTAACTCTTATTTTTAACAAATTAGCCCCCCCCCCCCCTTATATTATGTTTAAAAGATGCTTTAAATTGCTTTTTAGTCCATTCCATCGCAAAAAATAGTCTCAGATGAACTAAAAATGTGGTATTTCCCTTATTCTGCATTTTGGTTGACAGGCCAATGGGGGGGGGGGTTATAGCCCCACCAACCCCCGCCCCCGGGCTACGCTACTAATAAAATTATTGGCGGCTTGAACTTTAAAAAATTAAGAATCAATGAAAACTGCTTTATTTGTGTAGTCAATTTTGAGATGCTTGGCTAGAAAAAAAGAAGGCTGGTTATTTCTGGTTGTTTAGATAGCATGTTAACCTAGTTTTCCACACACGCACTGACAAAACACAAAAAATCGTAAGAACATCATCGGTGCAACATTATAAAAACATTACATTAGCTTATTTCTTACAACAACAAATACTGTTTTTGTTAAATGATTTCAAATACCGGTATATATTATTTGTTTGTCTATCAGAAACCATTTCACAGTATTTTTCACATTTAACACGAATTGCTTATATTTAAAAATTGTTGGAACTTGTTTTATTTATTTTCAAATTATTATTTGGTCGAAGAAACACCATTTCACTGCTTGTTTAACATTTTGCACGAATTACTTATATTCCAAAATTGTTGGAACTCGACTAATATGTTTGTATTTATCAATAATACCAATAGCATTTTTAGTGCGCACATTTTTACAATACCGGTTTTTGTAAGATTGTGCAATGTGCACCGCATGAACTGATGCTTCATTTTTTGCACTTGTAATGACTAGCTAGTTCGTTGAATTTTAATACCTTGATGATTCGAGTGAGACGTGGTTTTAAACAATTTATCACTATAATTTCGGCAATGCTCAACCTTCATTAATTAACCCTATTTTACACAGTCATATGACCAACGCATTTCACACGGGGGAAGGGGAACAAAAATGCCTGCCTTATCTAGCACATAGTAACTGACAATTTATTAAAAAAAGATTGCAATCAAAGTCAAATTCGGTTGAAGGATGCTAAAAGATTTTTCAAGAATTAGTTTGAGAGTTGATGACTTGATTAAATGGTACGATTTAATAGTTCATGAAGCACTTCGATGAGTTTTCTGCAGTCTTACATGAGAAAAAGAAAATTGTAATTTTACAAACTTGAAAAGTAATGTTTAGGATCCCTAATTTTGAGGCTGATTAAATCTATTCTTTATGAATTTTCGAACATATACAGTAATTTGTTTACAAATGAATGATATATTTGAATGTTGTTGTAATGGCGCGTCTTACTTAGTTAATTTTTTTCAGGCCAATTCAAAAGATGCTGGAAATTACTCGCTGGTTGTTTCATCTTCTGTCTTTCATGAAAGCTCAATCACATTCCAAATTATCGTAGAGAGCAATGAAATAAAACCACCACCAACTGGCAGTCCAAGTTTCGAATGTTTGTCCAATACTACACTATTAGTGCCTTTGGTTGTTTTTGTTATAATCACCATTTTTTTGGCCGTTGTTATCATTGTTATGTGCAAACGAAACAATGGTGCAGCAGGTAAACACTAAGAAATAATAGTCAGGCTAAGTATTATGAATGAAAATTGGTTTTTGATTCAAGTTATCATTTAAGAGCAGCGCTAAATAAAAAAAACATTGTAACATTGAAACGACTTTGGGTAGAGACTTGATCATCATCATTATTGCTAAATACATCACTTTGCCATTTATTTGCTACAGGGTTTTGTCTTATATCTGTTGTAGATGTTTACTGTATTTTTGTTTTTGTTTTCGTTGTGCCATGCAGATCTAACTTATTACTACAGTATATAACGCTTTTATTTTATTTAAGCGACTTATCATATATCCACACTCTGCATTTTATTTTTATCATTGTTTTTATCATTCTTCATCCGCATCAATACAACATTAAAATGGAAGCCGAGTTGAATTGCTTAGATTGTTAACGTATAAATTTGTCAAAAATATATTGCAGTAAAATATCGTTCATTGTAAAAGTTGTAATTCATGAAATTATTGCTAGATGTGAAGCTAGATTTTGATCTGACAATTCAACCCATCAATAGCAAGGTAAACATTGTTGCATTCTACTATGTAATGTGAAAGTATTTTTTGTTCCAGAACAATTCTACAATGCGTAGGAAACTGCATGTTAAGAACGTGCCTTAGTAACGTCATGAATAAAGTAAAATCAATATGCGTACAATTATAAACTGCGTTTGCAGGACCAAGGCTTGGTTTCAATCATTTGTCACTGCCAAAATGTATCGTATTCACTACATTTTGATATCTTGATGCATAGCATGAAAAAGTGGTTTTGAAAGGTCTTTCATTCAGATTTTTACAATGTTTCATTATTTAATAATTGTTTCAGAAAGAAAAACAAAACAGAAAGCCTAGTCACACGATGAATGAACGACAAAACAACACTGAAAAAACAAGTAAAGCCCTTATTGACTGAAAGCATTACTGCAAAAACTAACTAAAACTGTATAATATTACTGTTCAAAAACCGTACAAAATGACAGTATTAAAACTGTACAAAATGCCAAAATTGAAAAGATGACTGTGCAAAAACCAAACCAGAAATAATCCAAACGTAGTTAGGTTCAGGTTTTTCTAGTTTTACAAGAAATGAAGCGCTTCAGAAAAATAATTGCAATTTTTTGATATTTCTAATCTTGGCAGAATGTTTTTGACATATTTATTCACATTTTGTTAATTTAAGCTTATGAAGAAATTGGTACGGGATATACAAACGTGAATTTGAACACAAAGGAAAACGATGTAAGTTATGATTATATTGAAAATAATTTACAGATTCCATGTGCTGTACTGTATTGTAGTACAATATTAAAAACTTACACAATACTTTATTTGTTTTACTGAAAAGTTTTATGGGTGTGGAAAGCAATGCTTTAACATTTATTACATAAAGTAGTGCTTTTCTATCTTTTGATTGAAATGTTGATATTCCTACTGCAGTGGATCTGTAGTAAGGGCTTGTAAATATTATTCAATGCTTATGCTGGTATTGCAGTCTCATATTATAAGCCTATTAGCCTTGTGGTAAGAACCAAGTGGTGAGAACAACTCTAGAAATAAAACTCACCAATCAAATCTTAATGCTCATAGAAAAAAAATCAACAGTCTTATGGTGACCTAAAGCATCAGTCTAAAAAAGCATTATTTTCCAAACAACGCAGCATGATTGTTCACAAGTTTTGCTAGAAACTTGTTTTGCTATTTG
>CAWYPQ010000516.1:0-126044 GCA_963965965.1 Trididemnum nubilum | reverse complement strand
GGCACTTGAAGAGACAGACGACCATTAGTGATAAAAGATGCCCTGGTGTAGATACTGACTACTGAGCCAAAAGCAATTTTGAAAAAATAAATGCAAACACATTCAGGAATTTCAAATTTTTTTTGCTGCCCAAGCAATGATAAATTGTTAGACTTTCTCAACACTGTGTGTAATATTGTAAGCATACTAGCGTTTACTTTTGTATATTTAACTAACTGTAGCGTAGTTGCTAAGTTGCCTCTCCAGGTGTACCAAAATTTTTTGTTATATTAAGCAAAGTGTACTCTCAATGTGCACGATTTTAACCTTCAACTGTGATAGTGTAGAGTTACGTTACACGTTGAAGCCTTTGTTGAGGGTTAAAACACACTTGAACTGATGGTAAAGTCATTGTAATAAGTTTGTTTATCAACTGAACTATAGTAATTGTAGATAGTTGTAGACTCATGGACTTTTGTGGTACTTGCAACTGCAGTTTCTATGTAGTAAGTTAAACATTTTGCTTAATGATATTGAGTATTTATTAAAAATAGAATATGCTTTAATTGTTGGTGCAGCCAGGGGAAGCTGAAGCTCCCTCCTTGTTCAAGTCACTTAGAAAAAATGAAACCAAATATGCAAGCTTTCAGCTATTAAATGAATTTTGGATTTTGCCAGTAGGTATGCTGGGGCTGAATGCACTGAGCATATCCAAGTTCTTTAAAAACATGCAAAATGTGATCCAAATGGAGTTAAAAGAGGACTGAAGGCAAAATCAATTGGGGTACCAGTATCTAAAGTTAGGGCAATCATATTAGATTAGTTTGGCGTTGATTCCATCCTTTTTGGCCCAACCAGTCTGAAGCTCTCGAGATAAGTCGGCAATGTGGTCAAGAATAATTCAAGACATAGTTCACGTCTTACAATTCTACTAAGAGACAATGTAGACAACTTTAACCGATCAGTGGTCGAGTGGATAGAGCATCTGCTACTGAAGCGGTAGACTCGGGTTCCATTCCCGGTCGGATCAAACCTAAGACTATAAAAATTGGTATTCACAGCTTTCCTGCTTGACGTTCAGCATTAAAAGGGACAGTATGAAGCCTTCTCCATGTGTGGTAGACAGGTGGCAGCTTGACTCGAAGACTGAAAGGTCCCTTCGCTGTCTCCTGGCCAAGGCAACTTGGTGAATAAAATGTAATTACAATTACAAAAAAAGACAAATATTTTGACATAGTTTGGAAGTGCCTCCTCCCAAACCAAAAGCAGTAAATCAAATTTTTTGATCAGCTTAAGCTAGAGCGTTAATTTTTGTTTTTGATTTTAGTTGATATTTAAACAATAAATATTTTGAAATAGTATATGGATGCCACCCCCTGGAACCCTTCTTAATGGAGCTCTCAAACCATAGGCGTAGCCAGGATTTTTGATTGGGGGGGGGCAAATCACATGCAATGACATCATCAGAAATTTTCAAAAAAGTAACTTTTTGTGGGGCAAAGATATCGTAGAATGGAAGATCTGAAGCCGTAGCCTGATGGCACTTAACCAGGATTTTGGTAAAAGGAGAGGGCGAAAACTAATAGTTAAAAAGTGTAAATGACTAACTTAGGAGACGTGTTGAGTCAGTTAGTGTACTCAAACGTATCACAGACAGGGGTCTGGGGGCAGAGCCCCCAGCTGCCGGTGGCTATGGGGGTCTGGGGGAAAAGCCCCCAACTGCTGGGTGATTTTTGTAAGTTTTTGGAAAATAAAGCTATTTAAATCCCATTGGATCACATTTCGCACGAGTTCAGAGCCATTTTAAAAGAAATAGATTTTTAACATTTCAAAGCCAATCGCAAAAATTTAGTTGTTCAATCCTCCTTTTGCAATTAAATCCCAAAACACATTTAGAATCTTGCATTATGGTGTAAAATTTTAATTGTAAGTGATTTGGTCTATTGGGGGAAGTAAGGCACATTGCATCCTGCAATACTTTAGCAGTAAATAATAATCTCTGGAAGATTTTCCTTAGAGATTTTTATTTCATCATGAAGTTTACCAGTTATAGGAGTACATGTACGCCCAAAGGCCCCAGGCCCCTTCAATTGAAATTTAGCAGTTTGTTCAATGAACATTTTCTCTAGCTATTTTTTAAAAGTATTTTGTGCGTAAAAACTGGCGAGGTGGAGGTGAATCGTTATTGAAAAATGGTACAATAGATGGTTACACTTACTAAACATGTTATTTCCGGTCTGGATTTGCATTGCACAGGGCAGCTGGCACTTAGGGGATTTTTGCAACACCTTCCTGCCAAATATAAATGAAGACCAAAAAAGTCCTACTATCTGAGGCAGTGGGTTCACTAGGGGGGGGGGGGGGGGGGGAAGCGGTCCACCCCGGGTGTCACCATTTTGGAGTAACACCACATTATGATGTGAAACCATAACTTCACTGATTTGTGGTAAGTACCTTACTTTTTTCACTTTGTTTGGTCGTCCCCATCCTCATTTGAACTTAGGCGAAGACCTTTTTTAGGGGGATCTTCACCTATTTTTGGTACAAAAAAGGGTGCCACCACAAAATCCAGCCCCGGGTGCCACCATTTTTAGCAACGCCTCTGACCTGAGGGCAGGGTCCTGGCACTGAGCCATATGGCAAATACGGTGCTGGTTATTGCATTAAGTTCATAAAAAGTTTAGATGAGGCCTGAGGTAGCAACTTTTAGGACAAAAACCCTTGATTTCACCCTGGTTATACGTTTAAATCGGTTGGAAAAATTGAATTAAGGGGGTGCGCCGGGCCCCTGGTCGTCAATATTATTTATGGTTAATTACTGTTGTACTCATGTACTGATGTACGCAAAGATGCTAAAAGAAACTGAAAATGAAGAAACAAGGCTTTTTTGACAAATTTTTGTCATTGGTGGCATTTTGATTAAGGGGGCCGTGGTCCCCTCGGCCACCCCCTGGCTACGCCAATGATTTTGAGACAAGATCGCTCCCCTAATAAGTTCTTTCATAAAAAAGAAAAATTTATAGCAAAATTAAAATAACTTTTTTTCCAAAACGTGGAGGACTCAAGTCAAGTCATTTGACATTTTTTTGAAACCTCCAAGAATTGCATGACATTACTATGACGTGGACATGTGGTCCTCATTATTATCACTTACTTTTGTACGCTGAAATCCTAAATTTAAGAAACTGCAATTCTGGACAGGGACAACATACTGGCTATGCTCTCTTTATATTTATCATTGATAGTATTTCAATTGGGGGGTTTGCATTACCGCCTGTGCTATAGCATTAAGTTCATAATAACGTTAAATGAGGGCCTGGGGTGGCAACTTTTAGGTCAAAACTCTTAGATTTCTCACAGGTTTTGCATATAAATTGTTAAAAATTTGAATTAAGGGGCCCCTGTCCCGGGAACCTTGGTCATCAGTCAGGGGCCCTGGGGCCCCCTGGTTGCCAGTTAGAGGCCCCGGAGCCCCTTGGTTGTCGGTTAGGAGCCCCAGGCCTCCTGGTTGTTAATTAGGGTCCCTGGTGCTCCCTGGTCATAAGTTAGGGACTCCTGGAGCCCCTGGTTGTTAATTAGGGGCCCTGAGGCTCCCTGGTCGTGAGTTAGGGGCCCCAGGGCCCCCTGGTTGTCAGTTTGGCACTCTGGTGCCCCCTGTTTGTTGGTTAGGGGCCTCGGGGCCCCCTGGTTGTTGGTTAGGGGCCCCAGGGCCCCCTGGTTGTCGTTTAGGGGCTCTGGGGCCCCCTCGTTGTTGGTTAGGGGCCCTGGGGCTTCCTGGTTGTTAGTTAGAAGCCCTGGGGCCCCTGGTAATCAGTTAATGGCCCCAAGGCCCTCTGTTCGTCAATTAGGGGCCCCCTGGTTGTCAGTTATGTGCCCCCTGGTTTTTCAGTTAGGGGTTCCGGGCCCCCCTGGTTGTCGGTTAAGGATCCCAGGGCCCCCTAGTTGTTAGTAAGGGCCCCTTAGTTGTTAGTAAGGGCCCCCTGGTTGTTAGTTAGGGCCCCTTAGTTGTTAGTAAGGGCCCCCTGGTTGTTAGTTAGGGGCCCCGGGACTCCCTTGTTGTCATTAATATTATTGTTAATTACTGTTATGTGGGTAATTACTGAAAAAATTTGCAACTAAACACGCTACGCTATGTTGTCATACTTTTTGTCGTTAGTGGTATTTTGATTGGAGGGGGCCTGGGCCCCCTGGCCCCCCCCCCCTGCCTACGCATGTGCCTCAAAATCAATTTTTTTAACAGCGTAAGCCTGTGAGGAATTGTTTTCTAATATTAATAAATGTTTGAGAGACAAATATTTTGACATAGTTTTGGGATGCCACTGGCCTGAACCTCCAAAATGTGCCCCCCCAAAATTGATTTTTTAATAACTTAATAATAGCTAGAAATATGTTTTTATTAGGTTAAGTCATTATGTGGTTGATGAATAAATTTTGATGCTGTTTGGGATCTCAACGTCTTTGGGGCTCCAAAAAGTAGTGGCTGTTTTTCCGCTTGGAAAAATAGCCCTAACCTTAACTGGCAAAACACTATTTGCCACTACTGGCAAAACAGCCACTTCCAATTGAATTGCTGTCTTAATGGAAAAACAAAATGTCTTTTTTGAAAATCACATTCAACATGCGTCGATCGTTCACTATGCTTGCTTATCAAGCTCCCGTGTGGTGCTCCTTAGATTTTTAAGTCTAGTATTGAAGAATACTAAAAGTCAAATTTCACAAATAACGTAATTTTTCTATACCAACCAGTATAAATATATGTTATATTGCCGAAAATTATTATTTGTCAGTTATCTAAAAAACAGCTAATTTGCTAACTCTAGTCACGATACACTTTTGGCCTGGACAACTGTTAAGCCATGCTCATTGGTAGTGATGTAGGAGTTTGATTGTGCTTGGAGAACTTTCAGAAAAGTTTTAGATGTAAACATTTGATGGTGCTCTCGTCCATTTTCTAGTGCTATCAATTCACTCACTCTCTGTAGGATGTAAAGATCTGCTTGAATTTGTATAAATGATACAACCATGAGTGGAGTTTGAATTCAACCGATTTAAGAAAGCTCACGACAGCGTAGGCCAGAGCAAATATCATAACTTAACACAGTACACGTCAAAAATTGTGAACTCTACTGTCTGTTTCGCCCGTAATCGGGATCATCAGGAGTGTCTAGACTGTAGGGTTTTTAATAATTCTTTACATGCACTGGTTTATGTTATAAATGATACAACAATGAACTATATTTTTTTTCATTTTATTCAAATTTTCTGTTGAACATTTTAGAAAAATGTAGCAAAGATGTCCTCAGATATTATAAAATCCTTTGTTAAAAGAGTTTCGTGCCAGATAAAGGATTTTCAAAGAGATACTTATGATAACTTGAAGACGTGGACTGAACTCGAAGAAACAAAAGATTATTATGGAATAATGGCTCCTATAGACAGCTACATGAACCTTTCTCCTGGAATAATGGAGCCTCATGTTTGGCAGTGCTTTGATATTGGTGACGTAGTTATTGGTCGGGTGGTGTCCAAACTTGAGAGGGGTTTAAATGTTTGTTTGATTTGTTTTGATGGTGGAAAAGTTCAAGATATTGAATCATTGGAAATTGAAGCTCGGTGTCCTAGGTCGGAAATTCCTACTATTACCAATCACGAAGATCCTTTATCTCGATACTCAATTAGGGATCTTGTGAGAGGAGAAATCATCAGCATTCACAGAAGAGAGCAAAAACTGACCATGACTTTAAGAGCTAATTCAAGTTATGACAAAAAATTAACGTACGGTGTAATAGCTGATGAAAATTTACCAGTTTCCTACAAACGGATGTGTACAAACAATGAAACTTACGATAAACTGTTGCAGTTGAGTACCGGTTTTTACAATCCAAATGTCATTGATTTTTTAAAAGAGCGGCTTATACCAGGGCGATTTTCATCTTTTCTAAAGGATTTAAGAGAATTTTCATGTACTCCTGATGAGCTAGCACCTGCTCTCCGCAAACGACAGTCTGCGAAATTAGCCAAAAAAAGCGTAACTAAAGGAATAAATTATTATCGCAAAGACATGATGTACGAGGCTCTGCAGGAATTAAATCATGCTTTGGAGGTTGACCCAGTTAATGTAGATGCTTTTGTTGCTCGAGGTGCTCTTTATGCCAACAAGCGCACGTTTGCAAAGGCAATTGGCGATTTTGAAAAAGCTCTTAGTCTCGACCAGCATAACAAAAATGCTAGAAAGTATTTGTTAGAGGTCTTGATTGAACGAGCAAAAAGTATTGAACAGGATGTTCAAGATTTGGAACAAATCAAAGAAGCATCACGACTCTATGAGCGTGCTTTAACTCTTGACCCTGACTGTTCAGAAGCTCAAATTGCATTGGGAACTTTGGAAAAATCCGAGAAAGAATTTCGCAAACGACACAGAAGAAGTTCATCCACAGATTCAGCATCAAGTAGCGACAATTCAACTGCCCAAAAGTCGGAAAAAACTGCAACTATTGTCAAGGTGCGTCAATTACTACAGCATGATGTCGATGCTAGAAAGAAATCCAAAAGAACGAGAAAGAGTGAGTCTAGTTCTTCCAGCTTTCAAAGCGATAGCTCCAGCAGCAGCTCTTCCGAATCTTCGGCTTCCTCTCCAATACGAAAGAGGAGGAAGATCTCATCTAGTCAAGGAAAACTTGGCGAACCAGACAAGCACCAAGCTCAAACGCGAAAAGCATCCCATTCTTCAAAGGAAGAATCTCAAACTCGTCGTAGAGATTCTTGCGATGATACACGTCGCTCTGTGCATGAAAGACCTGCAGAAAGACAACGAGACCTCTCGCGGTCAGAACGAGATACAGATTCCCGAAAGAGGCGGCGATCTTTCGATAAATCCGATAACCGATATCGGGACAACAGACCTACTTATACTACAAACTCAGACTCACGCAACTCGAGAAATTCACAAAGCTACCCGCCGCGACGACCCTCTGATGATTTTGGACGTAACTCCACCTCAAATCGTGAACGAAGAAGTTCACAAAATTCGTATGATTCGAATCGATATCGTCGTTCATCTTTTGCTGGAAATTCAGCTCGACGAGATGCTAACTCGAGAGATAACTACCAAAAGCGCCCTTCTACTACGGCTCCTAATAAAGACAGTGACAAGCCTGTTGTTTCGAAACCTATTACAAAAGTCACCAAAGACAATTTTTCGAATATTTTGGATCAAATTTCGAAGTTTGAAAGACAAAAAAGTTCGAAATGAATTTGTGATTAGTTTCCCGTCCCTGACAAAAGCTTTTTCAATCTTGTACTTTAGTTTTTTCCACCGTGCATCGCTGTTAACTGCATGTTTCCACTCGGTCGTTTCATGAATGTGGCGCTCTTGTATTTATCGATCCAGCTCGCTTTGTGTGGTGAAAACCAAATTTATTATTAAGGAGGATTAGGAATGCATCCCATCATACAGCCAATTTGCGCTCTGATCGAGATGATGATCTAATTTAGAAACATTATGACTACTGCGGTGTGTAAGCCTTTACTGTTGTTTTTTTTACTCTCCTGTCACTTGACGTGGACTGAAGTTCCTAGACCGCCATGGCACGTGAAATTTTCCCCAGTTGTGGAAAGAGGTTGTCAAATTAAAATATTGAGTTCAACCCACTTAAAAAGGCCTTCAGGTCTGAAATTTTGCGCGTTTTTTTTTCCCAAAAAAAATTTACGGATTTGAACAGTAACTTCACCAAATTTGAGCTTTCTACAAACTTCAATTTCCGAGATATAACACATTAAATTTACCCATAGAAAGGCTTTTTTTCACTTAGAAATTTTGCCAGGGTTACCAATTAGAAACAAAATTACACAAAGTTTACTGCATGTTCCTGATTCTCAATATAGGTTTTGCGGTTAAGTTGTTGTCAAAACAAAATAAAGGTTCAGACCGTAACGTAGCCAGGGGGCAGGGGCTTTAGCCTGCCGACCAAAATGCAGATTATGAAAAATACCACGTTTTTAGCACTTTTGCGACGGTCTTTTGCACTGGAATAAACTCAAAAAACGATTTAAAGCAAATTTTGAAATGTTTTATTTAGGGGGAGGGGCTAAGTTGGCAAGAATAAAACTCATAAATCAGAAAAAAAAACTTTGAAAAATAGCCGAAAATTGGTAATTAAATTTGATCGCTCCGTGAAAAATGCTTAACATAGCTCAGGGATAGGTAGGGGGGTATTCAGTATTTCTAATCACTTCTCTCAAACTTCCTTCCATTAGCCCCCCCCTTACATATCTTTTTACAAAATATAGACGAAATAAATTACTCCGTGAGAGTTTTATTGAAGTACCGGTATAAAATGTTATGATTTATCAGCTTGCAAATAAGAGAACTGAAATTCTAGCATAGGTGGGCAAGTTAATGGAAAACGTTAGCTTCGTTAGCCACTAGTCCGTTAACAAACTTCATACCTCCGTCAAAGTTAATTCGTTATTTTCAGCTTTAATTAACGGAGGTTAAAAAAGTCCGTTAATTCGTTAACATTTTGAGTGTAATTTTCATTTCTTTGTATTCACTCGCTTCTAGAACACGTATTGACACTGCTGAGCTGATTGTAAAGAAGGCTCTTTGATATGGTGGTCTTTTTGTGTTTTGGAAATTACATTTTACAGTCTAATTTAATTCCAAGATAAAAATAGGTTCATATGCATTAACGAAGCTGCGATCAGAAAATGTTTGGAAGTTGCGAACAGCGATAATTAGTAGACCTATGAGGTTGCAGCTTGTTAATGTTATTTGACACAAAAAAGCGCTCCTTTCTTCGATTTTTCTTCTATAAAACTCGTGCCAATACGCAACAAGGTGTTAACGTAACTTAACATAAGTTAGTTTAGTCCGTTAACATAAAAAAAACTTAACGAATTAACTAGTTAATAAAAAAGTTAGCTTCGTTATTAAGGGATTAACGAATTTGTTCCCACCTATGAATTCTAGCAATAGTTATTACCTCCTGCATAGCCCACTTGTGTAACTAGTATAATCAATTAATCATGTTTTTGCACTGCTAATTTCAATGCCACGTTTTTATAGCATTAATTTTTATCAAAATAGGCCTAAAATTAAGTAAATTTTACCAAAAAAATACAAAATTTTCGAGCGCCGAGGTATTCGCTCCTAGACCTCCGTGCCTCGGGCTGCTGGAGGCTTTGCCCCTAGACCCCCAATTGCCTCCGGCGGCTGGGGGCTCGGACTACACACTCCCGTAACAGCCCTCCGCCCATCGCTGATTTTCAATAAGTGTAAGCCAGCTTTCTAAAGCTTAATCGGTCACTATATTGACGAAGTGGCTACGCTGTGAAGTAAGAGGAAAATTAGCAATTTTGATCAGAACTGCAGTATCTTGAAAACTACAAAACGTAGAAACTTCAGTTTTAGTGAAAATGCATTTTAGGCTAATCCCAACGTTTGGTTAACAGTGAAAAACTTGACTTGATCGCCCTTTTAACGCCAGTCGACGTTATGCATAAAATCGTAAGCTAAGCATACGAGCGTATCGTTAGATTATTTTAACCAACTGGCAGCTTGTACGGTGGTCAGCACGCCGGGCCTACGAAATTTTTGTTTAAAGTAAACTAAAGGATATCTTCGTACGCTCAGATTTTACGCTCAGTGCCTAAGTCTTGAATTACTTTTAGCCAGTGGTGCTGTTCAAGTTTTGCAGGAACCAGCTCTACCTTACCAACCGGTTCGTTCGAGCCAAAGGTGCAGGATTACATACAGGCTTGTCCATGGGACTTATTTTCCTGTCCCATTCCATAGCAGTTCATGCCCATCCCATCCCATGGGATTCCCATCAAAATTTAATACAATGAAAGTTAATAACTTAAATTTATGAAAATTTAAGTATAATGTGTACTAGATAAGACTACACGTCCAAAGAGAGATACAAAACGACGAAATTTATTGACTTTGGCCCCCAAAGGTGAAGTCTCAAAACACATTAGCAAGTATATAACCACCGGGGCAATACCCACAAATGCAAATGGGACCAAAAGGCCATAAAGCTGCTAGCTAGGCTAAGGGAGGATTTCTCTAATGCCAATCAAAGTTAAGCATTGGTGAGGGATACCTAACCCCAAAATTTACAGTGATCTAGCCACTGTGGGCGATCGAGCTCAAGGCTACTGCCAACGGTGCAATCTAACAATTGAAAGAGAAGGGGTAAGGCAGAAATCTAGCTCTCTCAATAATATGCAATTTAACTCACCCATCAAGCCCACCAAACTTTAAATGTAACGCTAAAACTAAACCAAGACCAAGGCTAACCTCACTTAAAAGCGAATTCGCTCAAAACTGAAATTTTCTGCCTTACCCCTTCTCTTTCAATTGTTGGATTGCACCGTTGGGAGTAGCCTTGAGCTCAATCGCCCAAAGTGGCCAGATCACTATAAATTTTAGGGTTAGGTATCCCCTACCAATGCTTGTCTACCTATTTAGGTATGACGTTTTCAAAAGGGTATCACATGGATACTGTCCCATAGGTCCCTTGGGAAATGCAATGCGTGCTGTCTCATCCAGTCCCATGGACAAGTCTGATTATACATGCTAGCATTTAAAAAACAAACGGTTATCTAAATTCAGGAACCGGCTCGCACAAACCTGCTGAATAGGACCATTGCTTTAAGCGTAAAATGGTGATTGTACGAGCATAATTATATTCTTTGTGTATTGTAAACAGCAATTTGATACGCCTGTTTGGCATTTTACCAATATGAGTTTTAATAGATACTCTCCGAGTTTAATGGTTAAATAGTAGCCTATTCTTTCCGTTTTATCTGCACATTTTTCAGCCTTTTGAACTTAATACAGTAACTAATAAAATAACCTTTCATTTGAAGTTCGCCAACCGTGTACCTTATTTCAGTAGGCAGGGCGTGGTATGGAATGGAATGGAAGACGAGTTTTCCATTTTCCATACTGGCAATTTTCCATTCCATACCAAAAATCTCCATTCCTTACCAAAGTTTTCTTCCATATTCCATTCCATACTAAAATTTTCTTCCATATTACATTCCATACTTCCACACCAAGATATTTTAGACTGGAAGCAATGCAACGTATATTTTGTGCTTTGCACCTTTGCAATGTCTAAGTAACCGCTCGTGAAGGTACGCCAACAATACTAAGATGCAACGACCGGTATCTGGTATGCATATTTGCACATGGTTTAATGCATAGGCGTAGCTTGGATTTTGAATTGGGGGGAGGGCTAAACCGCTAATCATGCAATGACGTCATCAGAAGTTTTTAAAAAGAGGGACTTTTCATGGGACAAAGAATGAAAGATCAAAATCTGGGCGTCTGATTTGGCTCGTAGCCTGAATTTGCTATAGAGGAAGGACTAGAACAGCAAGTTAAAATTTTTTCTATCCTATCAAATTGGGAGACGTGGTGAGCAAATTAGCGCAACTCAAAAATGTCACAGAGGCGGCATGGGGGCGGAGCCCCCAGCCGCTGGACAATTTTTTGTAATTTTTTTGGAAAAAATGTCTATTTTATTGTGATTCGGATCACATTTCGCACGTTTTCAGAACCATTTGAAAGAACAAAATTTTTGATGTTTGAAAGCCAATTGAAAAAATCACTCCCTTCAGGTCAAGTCCAAAACACATTTAAAATCTTGCATTTTTGGGGTTAAATTTTATGACTTGGCCAAGTCAGGTTAATATAGGTAAATTGTTTTCTGCAACATTTTTAGCATTAAATAATGCACTCGAAGATTTTTGTTTTGTCATGAAAATAACCAGTTTTAGGAATATATGTGTACGACTAGGGGCCCAGGCACCCTCGATTCAAATTCAGTAATTTGTTCAATAAGCATCAGAGGTGGAGTCGAGGACACAAGGCTTGAGGCCAAGGACACAAAAAAAATCCAAGGCCAAGGACAGACACTCTCGAGGCCAAGGATAGGAATGCTCAAGGCCAAGGACCAAGCACACAAGCGCAAGTGCTCTCCAAAAAAAAAAAAGTCCTCACAAAAATTTTCAGGCGATCTCAAAAAAAAAAAGAAAAAAGGTCTTCACAAAAATTTTCAAGCGATCTCCACAAAAAAACGTTTTCCAAAAAATTTTCAAGCGCTCCACAAAATTTTAACAATTCAAAAAATAGTGCTGTCCTCGAGCCGAGGATTGGCTTTTGAAGTATGCAAAATCGCACCTTTTTGGTGGTTTTGAGGTCGATTTTTTGGTGAAAAATTGAAAATAGCCCCCCCATAGGAAACCAGCCCCCCTCAACATTTGAATTCCTAGTTGTACCGAAGAACCAGTCTCAAAATCGGTGTAGACCTTTTTTTTTTTTGGAGACCACCTGACTTTGGGCGAAAAAACCTTTCAATTTGAGATTTCGGCCACAAAATCGGTGAAGACTTTTTTTTTTTTTTTTTGGAGACCACCTGATTTTGGGCGGAAAACACCTTTAAATTTCCGAGGATTCCGAGAAAATTTCGTCTCAATTTTCGTGCAAACCGTGTGAAACTGATTCAAGAGCAATGACAATTCGGGTCAAGGTCGTTTGCACACTCTCACTCTTTCAAAATTAGCCCCCCCCCCCGTTTTCCAAATCCTGCTACGCGCCTGCGTACATGCACTGTTTGCGCAATGTACAATTGTACACAACAAAGTAACGCGATTTGTGACAAATAATATGCGTAGATATTGAAGTTGAATACTTCTGTGACAATATTATTTATCACTACCCGACATCGTATGTATTTTTCTGTAAATACAATGCACGAAATCTAGTATGGATTGGTATGGAAGATTGTCTCCATTCCATTCTTGAAATCTTCCATTCTGGCATCTTCCATAATCCATACCGAAATTTCCATTCCATACCATGCCCTGCCAGTAGGCGTTCCTGATTAAAGCGCATATTTTTTGAGCAGTTCGTGTAATGGAAAATATATCTTGTGATGCATCATTTACGGTTTACATTTGCTTTCGAGATCACAAGAACTACTGCAGTATTTGGCTGACAAGTGACAATGCTGTTTAAGCTTGAGTGCAGTGTTCTGCTGGAAAACAAACAAGAACTCGAATCGAACACGTTCGCGAACTACGCTCTCTAGACAATTACGACGCGGTCGATTCATTGAGTTGACGATTTTAAATTAGTGCAGAAAAAAAATTAAGATTGCTACCGTAAGGATATAATTTGTAAAAAGTGCTTTCGGGACCTGGGAGCGAAGCTTGTATGGTTGAGGGAGAATTTCTGTTTTATCTGCTCTTTTTGCATCAAATGTATAAATTGCGTTAAAGTAATTTAGCTTACGTTGGTGCTCGGGACTGATGTCTACGATAATTGCTGAGAAGTTTTAGTTGAATTTTTAGGAAAAGTAAAGCTCTCAGTCACCACTTACAGCATAAAATTTTCGGACAGAATCCACAGTTTGGCTCAGGGCGCCAGAAGCAATATGTTATACCTACTATGATATATCCTATAAACAACTAAAGATTTTTGGAATGTGTAAAGAATAGTTTCCTGTGTGTCTTTTTGGCAAATTTAGAGCATAACTAGTCGTTTTAGCGTCGTTATTTGTTGAAAATAATTAAATTAAATAAAAAAATTTAGTTATGAACTCCACTTTTCCACCCTAACGTTGGTGAAAAATTGTTGCGACAAAGCTAGGAGAATTTTGGTCACTAATACCCTCCTGAATGCGTGTTTTGTTTGTAATGATTGCTGTACGTTTAGCCAGATTTTCTCGGAGGCCGAGGCGTAATTTGGCCTAATAGGCTCAGGTGCTCCAAGCCCGCCTTGCATGGCTATGGGCCTGATTTGGGTTCTAATTTTTGAATCGCTCAAACTTAGTGTCAGTATTTCAAACAAAAATTAGGTACGAATTAAGCTAAGCTAAGGCGCACGTTAGCTAAGCTTTCTTGTAACTGACTTCTAGTTAGCTAAGCTTTCTGGTTTATTACTTGACTTTAGTTTTTGAAAACCAAAAAGCTTTGAATATGAGGCTATCAGATGCGCAACCAGGATTCTGTTAGGGAGGGGAAAGACAGGGCTTGCGAGAGTGTGGTTTCAGGGGGGTACATCGTACCCGGGCCTAAGGGGCCCGAGCTCAAGGGGCTCGGAAAAGTTCAGGTTTTCCGCGTTAAGTTTTGGTATCGCACCATAACACCGTAATCAAACTTGCCTACTGCAAAAATTGCAGTCAGCCTATTCAGCAGAGGTGGAGTCGAGGAAACAAGGCTCGAGGCAAGGACACAAAAAAAATCCGAGGACAAGGACAGGAATGCTCAAGGACACAAACGCAAGTGTTTTCCTAGACAAAAGGTCTCAAAAATTTTTTTTTCGGTACATCTCCAAAAAAAAAACGGTCTAGAAAAACATTTTCAGCCGATCTACAAAATTTTAACGGTTCAAAAAATAGTGCTGTCCTCGAGCTGAGAACAGGGAAATTTTCGAGGACTTGAGGCTTCGAAGCCAAGGACTTGAAAATTGTCCTCAAGGCCAAGGACGTCCTCGAGGACTCCACCTTTGCTATTTAGTACAGGGAATTGGTCGCTATTTTTACTACACAGCCTTTAGGGCATCCAATGGTTGCCGATTTGATTAAAAAAAGAGGAAAATGTATCAAAATAATAATAATAATAATTTATTTATTCCCAAACGCAACCAAGCGCAGGAGGGTTGCAGCGAAAGACACTTGCACCGAAATTAACGTTTTGTTACCAGTAGCGTACGCAGGATTTTGAAAGGGGGGCAGAAACTTCAGAAAATGTGAGAAGAGCAAAGGTCTGGATCAAATAGTTCCGCCCAAAATCAGTCCGATTTTACGCTTTGGTGAAGAGCAAAACAAAAAAAAGTCTTCACTCAAATTTGGTCGATTTTTTCGGCCCAAAGCCTAGAAAAACGCTCGGAACATAGCCTTTGTATGATCAAACTTATGCCCAACTTGCAAAGGGGGGGCATGCCTCAATTTTGCTTGCTTTTCTATGCAATTTTGCAATCCTGGCGACCCAAAGTGGGGGCATGGCACAATGACCGCCCCTAAATACGCCCCTGTTTGTTACGTTTCTCTGACTTGAAAGCCCTAATTCTACGGTATAACAATGTACGAGGGCCTACATTTCCAGAGATCCAACGACCAAAAGCATTTTAACCTCAGAGAGCGGAGTCAAAGTTGACATACTATTTACCAGAGGTGGAGTCCTTGAGGACACATTTTGAAGGCCTTGGCCTCGAAGGTCAAGTCCTTGGCCTCGAGTCCTCGAAAATTGGCCTGTCCTCGGCTCGAGGACAGCACTATTTTCTGAATTGTTAAAATTTTGTGGACGCGGTTGAAAAATTTTTTTGGAAAACGTTTTTTTGTGGAGATCGCTTGAAAAAAATTTTTGGAAAACGTTTTTTTGTGGAGATCGCTTGAAAAATTTTTGTGAAGACCTTTTTTTATATTTTTTGGAGAGCACTTGCGCTTGTGTCCTTGGTCTTTGGCCTTGGCCTCGAGCATTCCTGTCCTTGGCCTCGAGAGTGTCTTTCCTCGGAAAGGCTGTCCTTGCCTCGAGCCTTGTGTCCTCGACTCCACCTCTGCTATTTACTACAACCACTATCATTAGGTAACTCACTCTATCTGTATGAGTTTAACAGGTATTTGGGTTTGTGAAGTCTATGATTGCAGATGACTTCTTGTTTGTGGTTTTTATAGTGAGTGTCACTGTTGTACTCAGGTACTGGGAGTATGATCATGTCGTCCTAATCAGGACCTCAGAGAGAGAATCTTATCAGGGGATATGAAGACTGATATTGGGCTTTTTTGCCAACGCCAGGGCAAAAACCAGGTAAAGACCAAAAAAGAAAAAAAGGTCCACTTCGCTAAACTTTGACCTGCAAACCTATTACTACTAATTTACTAAATAAATGCTGGAGCAACTACTTGAGTGCGCGTGAACTTATAGGTCCTCCCGAGTCCCCTGAGCCCTGGCCCGGGTACGGATGTACTCCCAAAAAGCTCCTCTCGCTGGCCCTGGGCATATAATTTGTAATGTATATGCCAGAGAGTAAGCAATGGAAAATCTAATTTTAGAATTGTCAACCACTGTTATCAGTGGTGTAGTCAAAGTGTAGTGTCTATGCTGTAGTGTTGAGTGTTGACATAACAAACCACTACAAAGAGCACCTGCGAGGAAAACTTTTAAGCTAAAACAAAATTAATAATACGAACAGTTAGCATTTTCTGGCCTTCACAATCAAGGCAATTGGGGTTGCTCTAAATAGGCACAGTTGCCTATAGGCGTAGAAGGCATAGCATAACTTTTACCTCACCACAATGGCTACACTACTCCTGCCTTTTTTTCCTTCCATGTCTATCTAGCTCTAGCTCAATGTAGGCGCTGGTATATTACCCGTATATTAACGAATAAACTTATTGCCAAGATAATCAAGATTTTTGGGGGGGTGATATTTTATCCGACTAGCAATATTGATAAAACTTTTATCAGTAAATATTTGATTTGCAGTATTAAAGTCATTATATTGTACCGTATAATATTGTGTCAATGTCATCATCCCCTTCACATTTTTTCTTTCAGGTATAGCACGTTTTCTGCTGGTCAATTTAAGCAAGTTTGGTGCTTGGATGTTGATCAAATGCCTGTATTTTACCCTTGAGAAACATGAAAAGTGCTAAAGTTTCTGGGGCTCTGCCCCGGACCCCGCTGGGGGAGCTCATAGCTCTCTCCCAGACTCCCTAGCTGGATTTAAACCAATTTTATATCTAGTTGTGTTTTTCATAGGTCCTAACTGTATGCGAATATCGTTATCCCCTCACTTTTAAATGAAGATCTACACTCATCCGATAAAAATAGTTTTAACGGCATGGGCCCACAATAAGGCTTTGGGGGCCCAATAAGATTTGGTGGCCCGGTATTGACCTTCGTACCCCCTGGAAAATTTTCTCTTTGGGGCCCTGGCTGGGGGGGCGCCCCCAGACCCCGTCTGCGATAAGTTTGAGTTACGTTAGCTTACTCAACACGTCTTCCAAGTTAGACTATTGCAGTTTTTAACTAGGCCTATAGTTACCTCTACCTTTAGAAAAATTCTAGTTCATTGCCAACAACACGCCACGGCTTTAGATCTTCCATTCTATGACATCTTTGGCCCACAAAAGTTCCTCTTTTGAAACTTCTGATTACGACATTGCATGTGATTTGTGGTTTGCCCCCCCTTCACTAATCAAAAACCCTGGCTACGCCTATGGTTAAAATGGTTACTTGCCACCGCTTACAGTCACATCTGATGTCATAAGCCAATTCTATGTTAAGCTATTTTTTGGCTTAGAGCTAGTGCTAGTTATGATTAGAGTAGGTGCTAAGTTTAGGCTATAAATATGATTAACCCTATCTCTAAAACTTACTCTAATATCCCTAACCTACTTTGATGTTCGGTTTGTGACGTCAGATGTGATTGCAACCGGAAGACAATTTTGATATCGATTTGCAACTGGAGGAAAATTGATATTATTCAAACACATTTTGTTATTACCTACCGTATCTTAGTGAATAATAGAGTAATTGTAATTGAAATAAGCAGAGAATTTTTCAATTACAATTACAATTATCGACTTTGAAAATGTTCAATTACAATTACAGCAAAATCGTGTAATTAATTACAATTTTGTTAACTACAATTATAATTTTTCCAAGCCTTCTTGTAACATCATAATACAATTGTCACCACAAATTAGAGGCTATAATGTTACTTGAGATTAGCATAGACAATGTTTCCTTGCCTGGCACGCGGAAATTACATTTTACAGACCTATACTCAAAACGCAGCTGTTTCCTGGTTTCTGATTGGTCGGAACAATGAGACAAGGAGCAGTCAGTTTCACCATGGTTTCACCAAGCTATCTTTGACCAAGTTTGCCGAGTCATATGAGTTCAAAAGGTAGGCCTACCGTACAGTACGCTAGTGCTGCTACCTCTGACCTTATGTAATGTATGAAGCTAACATAAAAGTACGCTCCTATTGTGCAATTAAAAACTGTAGGTTAGCTTATGCTAGGCCTAATTTCAAAGCCACTAAAAAAGCCTACTAGGTTAGTTGAAGCGGTAAAAGTTCAGGTAAGTGATATTTAATTGAATTTGGTATGATAAAATACTTAGTCAACTCTGATTGAAGGATTGGTCACCGAAAAAACAAAGATTGCAAATGCTGTGTAGTACTTTCGTATTAGTAATCATGTTCTTCAAATCTTTCATTTTACCGCACTTGCTGTACCAATACTCCGTAGCATGTGACGACTTGGTGGGACCCATCTCTGCATCTCCGTGTTCTTGCACCTGAGCAACACAGCTTCTTTTGAAGAAGTGTTGCAGTGGTGGTGAGCTGTGGCAACACCATGCCCGATGTGACTAGCTCGAGATTTGAATCTCGGACCCTCTCGCTCGAGAGACAAACCGAACTCGTTAGGTCTACCGTTTGACCAACTGCCTGTTAATTATGTTCTTGTCAGTTGTAGCATAGCTTAATAGTTAAAGGAGGAGACTGTTTCACCAGAAATTTTTATCACTTTTTAATTAGGCCTACCTAACTTAAATCACTAGGCCTACCTATTTGCTGTAGGTCTACTTCAAAACTAATCAGTAGCCTAATCTCAAACCTTACCCAAACCCTAATCTTAACCCTTAAAAATGTGTACCGTTGGTTTCATGAATATTGATTTTTGTTCTACTGTAGGTCTACAGTATACTGAACTTAAACAATTTTGGTGAAATAGGCTACATAATCTCTCCCAAAGTTAAGTTTATCATTTTTATTTTGCATTGCAGTATATGATGTAAGAGTTAAGGTTTGGATTAAGCTTAACTTCAAATAATTGGTAATACAGTGCAAGTTCATCATGATGCACCTTGATTCAATGCAAATTTATATGCAGGCGTATAGGTTGTCTAACACAAGTAATCAGTGGATCTCAACGTGCATAAATCGTTATTGCTCTTCACATGTGGTGCTCATTGACTAAATCATCCATAAACAAGTAGAAAACAATCGTTTTCCTAAAATCATATGAAGCTACCATTGTTCAAAGTATGGTAGGCTACATTGGTAAACTGATCTAGAAAGGCTGCCACCTTAGTATAGTTTATCACAATGCCAAATTATCTGTTATTCACTATGCTACTTATAGTCGAGCATTGCAAAATATATATTATATGCGTAATAGTAATATAATTTACTGTTTTTTTTTTCACTATAACATAAGGCACAGTACATTCTTGACCCTTAAAAATCAAATGATAAATGCACTGATGGCTATTCTTCATTTTTGTTTTCTCTCTTGATCTCAAAATTATCTGGTGAAATAGTTGTTGTTGTTGTTGTTGTTGTAGCGCATATTTATCCTCCTGTCACCAGACAGCATCAGACGCTATATAACTTATTGGACGATCCGCACACTTTTCATTATCAGAACTACTTCGTGATTGGAGGAATCCGCTCCTGCTTAGGAGTTTCCGATAATCCAATGTTCCTGTGGATTTCTTCGAATTCTTGTCCACTTGAATTTGCTGCTTGTTTGAAGCCATCAAGCAGAGTTAATCATCGTGAAGCGTCTTATCCAAAAATGCAACGACGTTGCATTTGGGTGCGGGTTTGCGTGTCACAGGCCTGTTGCATTTGGTTTTAAGAAGAATATATGCTATTGCCAGACTATTATTCTTTGTTACTAATTATTGTAATAGTCTTAAAATGTTATGGTAGAAATAGAGTTTAAGTTCAAGACAGACTTTTCATGTTGAAGTAAGTATAGTGTAAATCTAATATACAGCGTGGGTAATTCATTTATTCCAGAAGAAATTTTCTTGAAAATTGGCACACAAAAAAATTGTTCACTGAAATTCAATGTGCCATGTCTTCCAACCTCATTCAATATCTCAGTTTCTGTAGCTTAGTGTATTGTCCTTTGTTTGAATAGCTCTTACACAATAAACACCTCCAAAGAAAGAAAGAAACCATACAGAGTCAAGTCTGAGCTCCTGGCTGGCCGTTTATGCCGAATATAATGACCAGTGTTTCCAGGAAGACGATTTTTGTCAACAGAATCAGTGGTTTGTTAGATCAAAGGCAAATAATGTTTGGCAATATGATCAACAAAGCATAAAAATTTGACAAATTTGTGGCAATGTGACTTTTAGTTTATGATATGACTTCAGCACTGTATTAGTGCAAAATTTAGGGCACATGACCTTGCATTGTTGATGTATTCGTATTTATTGACAACTGGCCAGAACTTTTGTTGCACAATACAGCAAAGTAAGGTACTGTTTAGCATCAAAAGGTCTTTGCGGAAGAAACACTGAACATACCAATAAGCTGATGTAAAATCATAGCTTGTCACAATGTTACTTTAGGTCAATTCTGCTGTTTTTCAGCTATGGTCACATTGCATGATTTTCTGCCCAGTAGTGGTAGTTTTTTATTCAAAATCCTTTTGACCATCTCAAGTAGGATAGTTTTTAAGTACCAGTACCACATTTTTAGGCAATAAAGTGCACCTAGAATACGTGAAATTTAGAAAAAAATTGAATGTGCACATTATACTCGGGTGTATCCATATGTCTGAAATAAGGTAATAGTCTCTCTCTTATGAGTTAATTCAGAGGTTTATTAGAGTATTATAAGTTGTATTTAGTGCACATTGTGTAAGAAAATAAAAGCAATAGAAGCCATTTATGGATACCGGTACTATTCAAAAAATATTGTTCGATGGGTGCTTCCGCAGCCCAAACAGGACATATCCTTTAATGAAAACATTTCAGGGTGGAAAAACAAAAAATATTTGCACTCCTTCAAGGTAGAAAAGATTTCAACATTTGAATTGACCTTTTTGTTGCTCAAACTCTTAGCGCAGACCAGAAAAAAAATCTCATCCAAATAAGCCATGACTCTTTCTTTATGTGGAGGGACACTGAATTTCGATGAAGTAGGCTACACTAATTCTGAATGGGGGACGCAACACATTTTCGCTAAAATTTAAGTACCGGTACTGACTGTGCTTTATAGTTTGAAATATATGGTAAGTTATTGACACTTATCCTGAACGACATTTGAAGTGGTGGAAGAATTTGGTGCACACTTTATGTGTTACGTGTCAAGTTGGTGGATGTAGACTATGAAAAGTACACATTGTGTTCAATATTATTAACCCTATTTTGCACAGTGAGAGGGGTTGATACTCTCAGTTTTTAATGTTAAATGTCTTAAGAAAGAAGCTTTTTTATTTCAAGTTAACTTGAATTTTAGACAAATTTATTCACAATAACTGTTCAAAATTTAAAAAGTTCCCCGATTTTGAGTTTTTTTAAGTCACTTTTCGTTTTCAAAATTTGAGGATCTTTTGGCCCTTTTTTAGCATAAATGGCATCTTTAGACATTTTCATGACAAAACCACTTGACTTAAGCATTTTATGATTTAATATTAAAAAGCTAACTTGCTTGGAAAATTTGAACCGCATAAAGGCGCATATGGCATTGACGTCATTAAAGAACTGATATCGTTTTTCCTCAGTATGGTTGTGATGTCACCACGATGATGTCATCACTCAAAGTAATTATTGCAAAAAATGGGATAAACCCCGACCCACCTGCCGAATTGTAGTGTTGACATGGCTTTTCGGGCTTCAGCTTAGGAAGTAGATGTGATGGGCATTTTTGTTCCCCTTACCTCCCCCCTTCTGGGAAAATGCGTCGTCAAATAGCCTTTGTAAACTAGGGTTAAATAACAATTCATTTTAGCACTAATAAGTGCATAATGTATGTAGGTCAACTGAAGAATAGTGCAGAATGGCGGACAATGTGCAAAGTTGCAGGATCGATAATGATAAAGAAGTGGAATCTCATTTAATAGTAAGTTCCGTATATATATGTTTGATTCTTTATGATTTGCAGTAAACTTACCGGTATCAATACTGTCTTTGCAACATTTATTTCGGTAGAAAAATATATATTTGTATTTGGATCATTCCATGCTTAATTGAAAATGGCTTGTCACCATATGTTGCCAAACATGAATGTTTCTTAAAATTATATAGTATCACACAGACAAAATAAAAAAATTTTTTCGATTATCTCGAATGGTTTTTAGGTTATCGTAATTTGAATTTTTGGCCTCCAAATAGAGATTTTTCTCCCAAGTTTTGAAAATAGTGTTGTAATTCATGTTCTAGTGCAATCTGATGCCTGAAAATTGCTTCATGGAGGGGGGGTTGGGTCAAAGAAATCATTTTTGATGTCAAAATTGCAAAATATGACTGTTTTTATGGTGAAAACTTGATTTTAAAGTTTGATGAGAGCCCAATTTCATGTGTCCAGTTTCAGATGGCATTTTTAAGCTATACCTTGTCAAAAATTTGCCTATTTACTCTTTTAAAACGCTGTTTCTTTTATGTAGAAACTTGGTATCATGAATGCTGTTACAAACCAGAAAATCGCTTTTGCTTTTAAAGCAATATCTGACCGTGTTTCTGTTGTTACAGAACTCTTTGGCTAGTCATGTTTGTATCATAATATGCCATGTCGAACTACTTCGAAATGGATACAATGCACTATTTCGAGGCAGTGTTTCAAGTACAGAAGATCTGTAAGTTTGGCTTACCCAATATATGGAAACAAGCAAAATCACGTGTAGAGTTTCATCGGAAAAATCTATTCAACGACCTCAGCTCAATTTATGCAAAAAATACTTACGCTGCCTGCATTAAGTTGAGTCGCCAATCTGATCAAGTAAAAACAAAGCGTTCAAAAAATACCAATTGCACCGCTTCCATGGCGGTGACTTTGGAAAGCTACTTGGGAGATATACCAAGTATATAATCAAATACCACGCATTTTGGAATACTGCTAAAATACTTAACGTGATCTTCGAATGGGATTACGACTTTAAATATTGACCGTGTTTGCTAAGTGACGATCATTTTTAGTTCATTTTAATTCAGTGCTATTGCCTAGAGGTCATTATATTTTTAGAAAAACTACTACGCGTATTTTGCAAGGTTTCGAATTGCGTGAATATTAATTAGCTTTACAAAGTAGTAGAAATAAGATTTTGGTACATTACGGTTGGAATGTTTAATTTGTGGAATAGCACAGTTTGAAAAGATAGAAATACGATTAAATGGCTGGGCTTTAACAGTCATCAGTAGATGTGTGATCAGTAGCGTAGCCAGGGGGGGGGGGGCGGGAGGGCTATAGCCCCCCCCCCCCCCCATTGGCCTGCCGACCAAAATGCAGAATAAAGAAAATAACACGTTTTTAACACTTCTAAGACTCTCTTTTGCACAGGATTAGACTAAAAAAATGATTTAAAGCATAGTTTAAAAGGTTTATTTGGGGGGGGGGGGGGCTAATAGACTGCCGACCAAAATGCAGAATAAGGAAAACACCACGTTTTAGTATTTCTAAGACTGTCTTTTGCACTGGATTAGACTAAAAAATGCTTTAAAGCATAGTTTGAAACGTTTATTTAGGGGGGGCTAATGAACTGCCGACCAAAATGCAGAATTAGAAAAATACCTCGTTTTTAGCCAGTAGCGTTGGCAGGGGGGGCCGGGGTGGTTATAGCCCCCCCTCCCCCCATTGACATGTCGACCAAATGCAGAATAGGGAAAAACACTACATTTTTAGCACTTTGAGACTGTTTTATACACTGGAGTGGACTAATAGTGATTTAAAACATCTTTTGAAACATATGTTCAGGCGGGGCTAATTTGTCAAAAATAAAACCAACAAATAAATGAAATCTTTGATAAATGATAAGAAATAAGCAAACAAATTTCATCGCAAGTGTAAAAATGCTGAACATAGGTGTCATCAACAAACATACAATAAACTAAGGAATAGGGGAGGGGGCTATTTAGTATTTGCTAATTACCAATCATTTCTCTCAAATCTCTTTTCATTAGCCCCCCCCCCAATTATTTTTCTCTATAAACTGTATACGAAATAGATTACTACGTGTGAGTTTTATTGCACTATTCGATTTTATAATTTAACAGCATCTACACAAGAGAACTACATTTTACATTAGCCACCTCCCAAACAGCCATTTATGCTACCAGTTTAATCTTGTTTGCACTGTCAATTTCTAAGCCACGTTTTAAAAGCATTATTGTTTAATCAAAATAGCCCTAAAATGAAGTTATTTTTGCAAAAAAATGCAAAATTTTCGAGCGCTGGGGGCTCCGCCCCCAAACAGCCCCCCCCCCATTGCGAATTTCTGGCTACGCGCCTGTGTGTGATAGAACTCTAGAATTAGCTGCGCCAAACATGAGGGTGATAGTTAAGCGAATATTCAACGGCGTTAAAAATAGCAATGCGGTTGTTTCCAACGATTATTTTGATTGTTGTTGTTGCATTCCACCTTAAACCTGAATTGATGTGAAGGAAAGTCATCCGTCAGGCCAAACAATTTATGTCTAATTCAGTTCCGTGATTTCTTATATATTTTTTTGCAGAATCAAAGACACAGTTCCACATTTAACGGAATTTCCGGTAGTTATTGAACTGAATCATACGCACAAATTCTTCGCTTCAGAGATGTTTTTGAAGAAATCAAGCAGAAGCTATCCGACATATTTCACCGAGGCTATTTTCCATTCACTGCGCTTAACACCTTCAAGTTAGATCTGCTACTAGAACATGGTGCAGATTATACATATGTCGCTGGCGACATGGCAAAGTGTCCAGACTTGAGATTCTGTTATACGTAAGTACGCATAGGTTTTTTAGTTTAATGCTTTGACAAACCGTTTAGCAACTACTACGCGCCAAAAAGTTAAGCTGAACTTAAGCGGCTAAAGCGGCATTACACGCTCGTATTACGTTGCAAAATATTCGGAAGTTTGAGCAGTTACCTTAAACTTGAACTACAAAACACACTTGTCAAGTTGTACATCGTGATAATACTTTAGGAAAGTAGCGAATGTAAATTAGGTTTTGGTGACTTTATGCAATTTCCACTAATCGCTCTTGAAATGTGAAAGATATTTTTGTTAGTTAAATTGAAAATTATATGCAATGTTACTGTTAGTGAGCTCGTTCACTTTATAGGGTGCATGGTTTGTTGATTTGATCTGAACTGGTGTGAAAGCATAGGTTGGCAATCAGCCTTCACTATCTGCTTTTTAAGATTCCACAGCCAGAACGAGTTGGCAATATTATGCATGCCTGCTTTCGTCGTTGAATCGAGCTTATGATTAGTGCACATACTCATACATTAGTCCCAGCCTCAAAACAATTAATTTTCGAGTTATTCTTGGAGACCCGCCGATAGGGTTCAAATGCACCTTATATATTGTGATAGTTCAGTTAGATTGGCTAGAAACGCAACAAACGAGAACAGAATTTAACAATAGAATTTTTTCACACAACAGAAGTGATGGCATCAACAGTAATGGTAGGTATTTTTAGTGGCTAGGTTTAGTTCATTTGTATTTTGAAAGTTTTATATTCTCGATTATGCGTTTATATACAGTACGTTGTTTTTGATAAAAGTACACTGATATGCTTTTTAGGCACAATCGTTCAAAAGTAATTTCAAGAATGGTAATAAGTATGTTTTAGAAAAGATTTGTAGGTACAAGAAATCAGGTAAAACAAAAACGGAATTACAAATGTGTTTCATTTGCCTTCCTGTACGTTGTTACGTTGCATGTTTTTTGGCTTAACGTTATTCCATTTCTGGTTCGCCGTCAAGTGGTAACCTATAACGCGGTACTTTGGTTTTCTAGTTTTCAATACTCAATTGCAAGATGGATTCCTGTACTTCGTTACCCGTATCTGTTTCAGTGAAACAGCAACATGAAATTTAAATAATTTTATTTATTGACTACTAACAAAAATCTCTATTTAGCATCATTGGAGGTTTGTCGAGAATGTGAAGAATATCACGGTAGAGCTGTATATCCAGATGTTGGGGTGTTGGAAGCTGGTAACGAGAACATCGTACGTGACAATGCTTAGCATTTCGGATGAGCTGTACCAAGGCTCTCTCCCCCCCCCAATGAAAAATAACGTTCTCTTGTCGAAAAAGAACGTACTCCTTTCGTGAACCAACTCAAAAATTTTTTTGAAATTATGCTATAAAATAATTTACAATTTCACAAATACATCACCAATATTGAAGAGCAGCCGGATTTTACGTTTTAAAACTCCGAATTTTTCACTGGATATAAAACAATCTCGTCTGTGTTTCAAACCAATTTCAGACTATTTCAGATGCTGTTTAAAAGTATCAATCCACGGGGCCAATATAATCGATCATGACGTTGCAATCGCGCTTGTGATTAAAAGAACAGCAGGCAAAATCAACGGAGTTTCGAAAAGTATTGCGTCATACTCACAAGTTTATTTACGTCAACTCCTTTTTTTTTCGGCCGATCTGTTTCCACTTTAAAACAGATTAATCTACGCCAGTGTCGCAAAAATGTTCATTCAAGCTGCGCTAACGTCGGGAGCACCGCATTGTGTTTGAAGCAGTGTCGTCGCTACGAGGGGCAGGGGGGCCTAGCCCCCATTTCCGTTTACTCAAAATTTGGAACATCACATAACGACAAGACAAAAGACAATGATGCGAAAACGAATCATAACGTTCAAATCTTATTTTCATTTGACGTTTTCTTGTAACCAACTGCTGTAACACAATGGTGACGCAACAATGCGTCTTATTACGCGTGCGCATGTTTTCATTTTTGCTTAGCTTACTCGATATTGTGATTTTCAAACCTTGGGTCGCGTCGCACATGTGGGTCGGTACGTCTTTACGGATGTGTCGCGGAATAGAGATGCAAATTCGAATAACTTCCGAACTTCAGCAATTTAATTGTTTCAAATGGCTCTAAAAACTTTCGAAATGTAATCAAAATGGCGCTAAAAAGGTAAATTTTTACCAAGAAAAAAAAGTCGCCAAGCGGCTGGGGGCTACGCCCCCAGAGCACACTAAAGATTGGTTAGGTCCCAGTCACAGCTGCGGATAGATTTTGCAGGCGAATATGGGCCGCAGACGAAGAGAAAAGAAACGCTACTGGCCTTGAGTCTTTTTTTAGACATGATTATAGAATGTTTAAAATTACGCCTAATTTGTAACCATGTAAAACATTCAGTCTCTTTCAGTGCGCACTAGCATTCGGTTACCGCCCCCTTACTTCGTTTGCTGTGGCAACGGCACTGGTTTGAAGTAGAATATTTGATGTCTCTGCAGGAACACCCACCAGGTTAATTGGTTAAGAAGAATGGAAATGACCACGGTGACAAGCATAATCTAATAGTTTAGAAGCATCGTTGATATGTCTGCTGTCCGTCTTGGAAATTATGACGTTCATATCGTACTGAACAGGGGTGCCGAAACCCGGGGGGATATATCCCCCCCAATAATTTGACTATGGTCTGCATCTGAGCGCTGGATGATCTTTGGACTTTTTTTGATCTTCACTGGCTTTCGGGGACAAAAACTTCAATTTTCGGTGAAAACGTTTTTTTTTTTTGGTCTTCTCTTAATTTTGGGGACAAACACTCTTCAAATTTTCCTTGAAGACCTTTTTTGGTCTTCACTTGATTTGCTTACGTGAAAACAATAGTGGTCGTGCTTCATCCCCCCCAATTTTGAAAATGGGGCGAAATTGGGATGAAATTGCAAATTATCCCCCCAATGCTTAACATAAATCGGCACCACTGGTACTGAATATTCCGCAAAGTAAATGAAAAATAGTCTACAAATGGGTGAATTGCTTGAAATCAGCTAAGATTTTGCCATCGACATGGCCAGAAGTACACAACAGCGCCGTCGCTACGGGTGGGGGGGGGGGGGTTACGGTTTCGGAACAACACGTAGCGACAAGACAATGGAAAAAGGAATAGCAATGTTCAAACATAGTTCTCGTTCGAAGTTTTCTCCATTCTTAGCGAAATTGCTGGCCACTAACTGCTGTACATTAATGCGAGACAACAATCTGCCTTATTAATAAGCCTATTCGGATGTGCCGCGGAATAGGGGTGTAAGCGTATAGTATCGTTACCGGTACTTCGTTAGTGATTATGTCCTAAAACAATACGTGAAAACATTCTTTAAAAGACTAGTTGTTCTTGTTTTTTTTTAGAGCACACTCAAAATTTTTTTTAGGTCGCAGTCAGTTGCGCAACCAGGGGAAGGGGGCTTCAGCCCCCTTTAGCCAAGTCGCTAAGAAAATTCAACCCCCAAATACAAGCATTTAAACATGTTTCGGACTTGTTTTAAGTAGAAGGGGGGGTTCAGAAGGGGCTAGGCAATATGATTCTTTTGATGAATTCTAAATTTTAGCAATTTATTGTAGTTATATGGTTTCCAAAACGTGTAAAAAGTGATTGAAATGGCGTTAAAATCGCTATTTTTTCCCGCAAAATCACAAAAATCACCCAGCGGCTCGGGGTTCTGCCCCCACACCCCCTCTGTGATGCGCTTGAGTTGCAACAGTTTGTTCAGCATGGGGCCTAAATTAGACAATTTTTGTGGAAAAAATTTACTCATGGCTCTATTCCCCTTATCAAAATTCTGGTTGCGCTTCTGGTCGCATCTAGTGCTACTGACGGATTTTTCAAGCGATTATGTGGGCCGCATACGAAGCGAGCTAAGAAACGCTGCTGGCGTTATGTGTCTCTTTTTTTTAGACATGAATACGAAACTTTTAAAATAGCGCATAATTTGCACGAGCCAAGTCAACTGACCGCGACAAACTGACCGCGAAGCAACGATTTAGTTACAGTGATTTCGTCACTGATTTTGTCATTAAGTGAGGGTTTGGGCAAGATGGCTCTGGGGATAATATAAATACATTTAGGATCGCCCTTCTCAGCCAATCGGCGTTGTTGCAGTAAGTTTGTCGCGGTCAGTTGTCGTGGACCCTTATTTGTAGCCGTAAAATATCAGTTTTTATGTACGAAAGTTCAGTCAATTTTGGTCCCCCCACTTTCGGCTAATGTCCCCTCACTTCGGTTGCTCTGGTGACGGCACAAGTACATTGCCACAAAAAGAAAATTAGAACCAAGAGCTCAAACAAGTCATTGGTTTTTACTCGCTTCAAACGAGATAGTATTGGCTAACAGCACTGCCGATAACGCTACGTGTCTTTGTATCTGTTTGGTGACGTTAGGCTTACAAAAAACTAATTGCAATGAAAATCAGAACGGCCGAAATGCGTTTTATATAAGTACACAGCATTAAGCAGAGCTGGACTCCGCAAAGTTTTGGTCCGTAATTCCGCTGTGGTTTTGATTAATCCGCATCGCAGCTGCTTTATATTCGCGATTCGCTACTCTTTTTCAATGCTAAACGTCAAGCAGGAAAGCAGCGAAAACCATTTTTATTGTTTGATTTAACTCGACCAGAAATCGAAACCGAGTGTACACAATGTAGCATTCATTTTTTTTTTTTTCATTTTCAAAACTTTTATTGATCGTCTCTCATTTTTGTAGGTAATCCTGACAAGTACACAAACGACAATGAAAATAACACACACAAAGTTATTAGTGAAATCCCAAAGCACGATCGAATTACTTTGAGCCAGGCCCGGCGCAACAGGAGGGGCATTCCTGGCCGTGCCCCCCAAATGACTGCTTGTGCCCCCCCAAGCGAGGACTGTGCCACAAAGAAATTAACAGGCTCGAGGCTACTGGAGTGCAAATCGAGGCCTAAGATTCCCAAACCGGTGTTTACCGCCCTAGAATTCGTGAGCAAGAACTGCGTTTTTGTAATTTTTGTGAACTTACGCCTGATTTCATTTAAGTTTTGGGACGAAGACCTTTTTTTTGGTCTTCACTTCAGATTTCGTCGAAAATCGCAAGAATTTTGAGACGACAACCAGAATTTGTGGAAATTTTGGGACGAAGACCTTTTTTCTTTTTTTGGTCTTTACCTTTTTCGTTTGATCCATACTCGAATAAACTTCTCGTGCCCCCCAAAATTTCTTTCTGTCCCCCCTCCCCCCCCAGTCACGCTATCCTGGCGCCGGGCCTGCTTTGAGCAATACATTCGGAAAATATTTTCGTCAAATTGTAGCACAAATTTGAAGTAAAGACTGTTTCACTTATTTTCGATACACCTATTGATTTTGACTGAACTTCCCTTCAAAGGTGGCTTCTTTTTTGAAAACACAAATAGATTTTGGGCGAGCAAAAAGCCATCAGTGGATGGACAGGTTTCAGTTATGTGAAAATCGCAACTCCATTAGTGAGTAATACCAAGAGATTAGAACTCCGATGTACAGCACCTTTGATCATCATCTTACGGGTTTTTTTAGTTATAATGGGGCCTCCAAAAAAACAAAAAAAATGCAGAAGTGAAAAGGGACCTCTTAGTTTCACGCAAAAAGTGGACAGTTACCCATTAGGTGACATGCGACCAGCAGCGATTAGGAGGCAATTAACTTGAGCAACAGATTTCCGCGTGAAATGGGAATACCTTCAGTCCGCGAATCCAGCACAGGTACCGGAGTACGCTTGGCATACAGTCTCACGATCTCACTTTTGCCTGAGAGCGCATCCGTAACCTAAGCTCGTCGGGCGACCTTCGATACCGGTACATCGTAAGCCAATATTGCCGTCCACAGTTTGAAAGCTACAGGAATTACATTTTGCAACAGTTCTCTCAACGGTATGAGCGAAATCTAAAACAGAAAATTTGACATTTAGAGCAATTTATAAACAGTAAGACTAGAAGTACGAGCACACTGTCAATTTTGTCTATATAATTTGAATTAAAATCAAAGAACGCACTTGTTCAGCAATCAACTCTACAAATTGTTTCAAAAATATGACGCTATGTTCGGCCACTTTAAAGGGCCATTAGTGAACTACCCAAAGTGCAGATTGCGACTGATCGCTGCCTGTTTAGTGCAATCTGTGTGCTGTAATGACGCTACAACGCTTCGTAGAGAGGTTTTTGAAACGCAGAGAAGCAAACGGCTGACACATTAGAAAAAAAAAATCCCTTTTACTCCCCACTTCACGTTCACCGCATAGATGGATTGATCCGACCATACACTTTTTATTTAGTAGACTGGGAATAGACGGGCGTAGAAAAAACAGAAGAGCATCGAAAAAACGTTTGCTCTAGTTGCAAATTTTTTTTTCTGCGGTCACGCGTATTCGACTGATTTGATTGGACATATTCTTAGCGCGAGTGAACCGAGAAAAAAGTCACCCTGAACTGATTGGACGAATCGGCATATTGTAAAAAAATAAACCGTGAAGAAAAAAAAGACATAATTGTCAGTTTCCGGTCTACTAATAAAATGACTATGATCCGATTATAAAACCCGCTGGCTGCAAGAAACTTTTCAAACGATCGACCAAAGGACGGCGCTTTCTATCTGTATCCTTATTGACAGCTCTCTTTTATCCCGTTTACAGATCAAAATTGCAAAAACCACACTTACAAATGAACAGATGGAAGTCTTGATCAATCAGAACAGCAAATACTGCAGCCATCCAACAAAGCCTTAGTGGAAGGAACAGAACAATGAAATGTCTTGATGTGATTGCTTCTGCCGTCGCAATAATAAATTCGAAAAGTTACGATAGCTTTCATCAGCATTCGACGAAGGTCTGTCTCATCACTTGATGTACAAGAACATGCTGGGGATCTAATAAGAAAGTTTGATTTTAACACATTGCACTATTTGCTTGCTACTTCTTCACCTTTAGGATAACCGTTATACACCAGCAGGACTTCTTTCCAATCGTCTTGATGTACTAATTAACTGCTTTAATTTATTAGATATGTGCTGTTACAATTTTTAAAAACCATGCTCGTACGGTAGTTGACTTAAAAAAGTTACCAACAATCGCAATTCAAATTCACTGGCAATTGTTTATTACTCAATCACTAGAAAATAAGGAATTAAAGTCATTAAGTGTTTGTAGAAAATTTTATTGGTTGTCACTTTGCTCGACTTAAAGGTAGATGTTACCAACGTTTATATCACTTATACAGGGTGTTCATAAAGTCCTGATACAATTTCAAAATTTTTTTATGAAGTCAATTCTAAAATATCTTAATCAGATTGAATTTATTTTAAACAGTGTTGCTTTTGTGTTTAAGATATGATATTTACGTGTTTTATGAATGTGTTAAATAAACCCTTTTTAAGTGGTTACTCATCAAGAAAAGGCACAATGTGTATCCTGGTTCAGTGAAACAAAATTGGACGTTCAGATTCAGCAAAGGTACAGGACGAAGTATGGAAAAAAACCACCATTACGTTCTTCAATTCGTCGATGGCATAAAAAATTTATGGAGACAGGTCAGTGTTGGATGCAGTGAGAAGTTCTTTATCCTCAGAAATTTGTTGCAGCATGCTCTCTGCAAACTGTTTTCGTTTAGGCTTGTCATTTGGCTGAAGTTTCTCTAACATTTGAACTTTGTAAGCATACAATCGTAACCTTTTGCGTCGTAGAACCTCATGCACAGTTGTAGATAGTAATTCCAATTTTCTGGCAGCTGTATGGATGGACTTCACAGGCGAATGACTAAACGCTCATCTTACACTCTCGATGTTTTCCACAGATGTTCTTGATTGCCCACTTCTCACTGCATCCAATACTGACCCTGTATCGATAACTCTTTGGTGCCATCGATGAATTTAACAACATGATAGTGAATCTTGTCCATTCTTAGTCCTGTACCTTTGCTGAGTCTGAACATTTGATCTTGTTTCAATGAACCAGTACATACATGGTGCCTTCTCTTGAGGAGTAACCATTTATTAAGGGTTTATTTAAAACATTTATATAACAAAAAAAAAAACATATCTGAAAGACAAAATTCTATTTTAAATAAAAATTTTATGCAGCACTGATTAAAATGAAACCAACCAGGTTAAGAAATTTTGAGAATTGACTTCATAAAAAAATTTTGAAATTGTAGCAGGACTTATGAACACCCTGCATATCTGACTGTCAATTTATCTAAACTTGCTTAAGCTTATTTAGACGGTACTGGTATTTTAAATTGCAGTCAAGAGTCAAGTTCTATACTGTACTTCAGAAAAAACTGAATACTGAGGCAAAGTCCCCAGATATTGTTTGCGATGTCACAATTGATTCTAGTTGTTGTTCATTAAGGCATTATATCCGATACAGACCATAATAGCACAATGAATTTACCTATCTGCTATAATTGCAACCTTTAGGCAGAATTGCATCTAAGCTTACTAAACCTCTAAAAATTCAGCTAGTTCATTCTTTGATATTGTCCCATATTGATTATTGCAATGCCTTGTTTTATAACTTACCAGAATATTTATTGCACAAGTTGACAAAAGTTTTATATTCTGCAGTGAGATTTATTTTTGGACTTTGTGGTTCTGCTTTGCGTAAGCATATGCTACCATATTTGAAAAGCCTTCATTTTTTACCAGTGAAATATCGTATTGAATTCAAAATTGCTTTGCTCACACACAAGTGCCTGCATGGTTATGCTCCTACATATTTGAAAAATTTAATCAACTCTCGTTCTGTTTCGGAAAGATATAGCTTGCGTGTTAATGATGATAATTGGCTGCTTCAAACGGTGACTAGCTTAAACTTTGCTAGATCCCAATCTATGTTTTCGTGTGCATCACTCAAAGTATGGAATTCGTTGCCACTATCTCTGTGTGAAATTGAAAGTTTGTCCCTTTTTAAGAAACGTCTAAAAGCATTTTATTTTAATTTAGCTTTTGAGGATATTACCGCTGTTTGATGCCAGTATTTTGCTGCTTATTGCTGTAGAATTAGTACCTTTGTTGAGTATTAATTTTATTTCTGTAAAGCTATTTGAATGTTACTTTGGCCCCTTAGTCAGATGCATTGACACTTGTTGGTGTTATCTCAAGGGGGATATAAATTGCAATTATTATTATTATAATTGCAACCTTGAGAATACTACCAATGTGACTTGGTTATTGGTGAAGTTGCATTTGTGATATTAACTACATTAGTTAAAAACACAGTTAATACCTTTTTCAAGCTTTGATTTTGCATTTCATTGTTTATGTTGTCTCCATCGACCAAGGTGAAATTTCTTTGGCTGCTGACGTTCAAGGTTACCAGTGCATTAACAATATTTAAAGGAAGCATCCAGCACTGAGATCTTATGCAATTTCTACTACGTCATGTGACTTGATAAATAGGCAGGCTTGTTCTTTGCAATTAAACAAATATGAAATGTATATACACACAAGGTGATAAAGCCACAACAACAGCAGAAGTGCACCTTTTACAACTTAAAATAATTTTAAAAAGCTGAAACGTAAGAGACATTTGAAAAACATGAAACTTTATTGGGCTTACAGTTTGAACCTAGTAAATAATTTTGCTGTAGTGCCAAATTCCACCTGTCACAAGACAGTGTCAGACGCTAACTATTGCATGATCTACTCACCTCTCAGAGTAATGACTATTGACTACCGATAATTCATGCTTGGAGGAATTTGGACTTGCTTAGGAGTTTGTGCAAATGTGCAATTAGCAATTGCTACAGTATACATACAAAACTTGTTGTGGTGTCACCAGAAATATAAATAAAAATAACCACAGGAGTTTTTGGGGGTTAAACTAAAATAATAATTCATTAGTTATGTAAACAGTAAATAAATGAAACATTACCGACAGCATTCCCAATAAATCAAGATTTATTAAAATTTTCAACCGGTTGAAAATGTGGAAGTAAGATCCATTTCAATTTAAATTCAAAAATGTTGGATAAAATGTCAATGAAAAAACATCCAGAATTATACAAATTATAACATTTATCAAGTAAATTTGAATATCCAAACAACATTGATAGTTAATATAAACGTGGAAAACAAAACGATTTATGTGAGAATGTGGTCGCTAAATAACAATCAAACTTAAGTTAATAGTGAAGCGTAGATGAAACAGAATCACCATCTGACATGTGGTTTAAATAATATGAGTGTAAATTTAGAATTACAGTATACACAGAATAAAATTAAAATATGAATCACAGTATTGTATATACCGGTACATCATTAATATTGCGATGAACTGAATCTAGTAAAATGAGATGAGTGAACTGAAAGAAGTAATTCCAACTAGTTACAATAAGCATAAGTTACCAATTGGACTCAGTTGTGGTAGCACATTCTACATTAAGTGGTTAATAAGCAAATTTTGTAGAAAATGCTACCCGTATATTTAATGGGTGGTCAACGCATCTTCATCAACATTATTGCTAACATTATCCTTGAAATAAAGAGGCAAATAAAAGGTAAATCATAGAAATGAAGAGCAAATGTAGGGCAAACTTCATGCTTAAATATGTACAGTAAATAACCAAATTTAAAATCTGGTCATAAACAAATTTTTTTATTTTAAAAATTATCAGTAGTCACTCTTGAAGTTTTTTAGTGCTATTAACTACGCTAGATCCAGGACTTACTGTGCTTCATAATAATAACCGACAAAAACTACCGATACTAGAATACAGTATCTTGATTCACTCAGCACTAGGCCAATTTTTAATAACACAATTAGTTTGAATAATCACTACTGCCAGATTGTAGGTAGCCTACTTTGTTTAAGTGAGTTACCAATAAAGTTATAGGCCTATAGGCTACAGTAGTCTGCAAAATCTGTAACACCAACATTCAACATTAAAGTGAATACATTGGCTAGGGCCTAGGCCTACTTAAAAGAGAACTCTGACATAGGCTCTGGGCTGTAACAGGCCTTTTCTACCGTTTTTGTTTCATTGGATTTTGAATGCTGAGTATTAAGTTAACAACACTAACACCAAAATACCACCGCATAGGCCTACGGCAGACTGTACTAGAACATTTGATTGTCTGCACTAGCACATAAGTTTATGCTAGCAGTAGTGAGTAGCACAGCACAATAAAGCTCGTTTTCAGTTAAACCAGGAATACCGTATATTAATTAGTATATCCCTGGTTAAACCATTGATATACAAAATAACGAAACAGATAAAGCCTACTTGCAAATTTACTACCTTTGTGCACTTATTAGCCTAATGACTGTCAAACAAAAAACTCCTCATCTCTCAACCCATAGATTCTTTCTTGCTCAATCCAAAATAGCCAACAGGGGTCAGACATACAAGTGGCGGTGGCGCCACCTCCAAGCTCAGGTGGCGCCACTTGCAACTTCAGGTGGCGCCACTTCTAAGTTCAAGTGGCGCCACCTCTAAGTTTAGGTGGCGCCACTTGCAGCTTCAGGTGGCGCCACTTGCAGCTTCAGGTGGCGCCACTTCTAAGTTCAGGTGGCGCCACCTGAAGCTTCATGTGGCGCCACCTGAAGCTTCAGGTGGCGGAACTAAGTTTATAGGTGGCGGTACCAAAATCACAGGTGGCGGTACCAAAATTTATTCGTACCGCCATCTGAGAATTGAAGTGGCAGTTGAGATTTGAGTTTGTTGATTTATTTATCAACTCACAAGGCTAAACTGAGGAGCAATGGAAAGTGAATGTTAGAAATTCTAGAAGATAGGCTAATGTTTAATGAAGCAGTGAAGTGTTTAAGCAGTTTTATTGGCATAATGTATAGGCTAATGCTGAATGAGGATGAATTGGGAATTGACTAGGCCTATGCAAGTAGATTTCTTTAGCTGGTACTGGTCATAGGCATAGCCTATTACCGTATTTTTAGGGGGTGAGGTATCAGTAGTGTGGGACACAGAGTTATTTGGAAAACCTGTGGCAAATGCCTTTCTACTTTTACCGTACTTGTGGGCCTGTACTATTGCATTAGTAGGCTACCAGGCTATCGTACTGTATTATTGGTACCCTTTCTAAGTTTCTGGCCATTGTCCAGGCTTTGGTTTGATGAATGATCGAGATAAGAGATACTATTGCCTAGCTTCAGACTTGTACCGGTATTAGTATGGTAGGCTACTTTGTAATGTGTAGCAACTTCAGAAGGTTGAAAGTTAGGCTAGGCTACTGTTCGGAGGCTGAAGAAGTAGAAGCACTCTTAATCATTAGGCGTAATGGTTGATGTGTTGTGCTATCTGTATGGTTGGACTAGGTTTATCCACTACAGTATAGCACTAGGCTTAGCCTATCCACTACAGTATAGGTATGTTTAAATTCAGAAGTAAATAAAATTGGACCGACAGTGTATATACAAGTATTTTTAAATCTCTTGTTTCTTTATTTCAGCTTTACTTCAGAAGCTTTGGCTAGAATTGTTTTCTGAATCTTTTCTGTAACATTTGTTTTTCCCACCATGAATCAGTGACATCTTATAAAAACTTTTTCTGCTTCTCAGCTGATTCCTTGAATTGTTTTTAATAACTGACCAGTGCATTATTTTATGGTGTAAAATGTAGCCTAATGCTTATAAGTAAATTACCGGTACTGGAAATGAATTATATTGCCCCTAAAACAAAAACGAAAAGACTTTTATTGGTCTAGGCCCCTATCAAAGTAAGGATAAAACTTTGATACTCCCAAAGTATCACCAAAAAAATAAATTTATTGAAAGCTTTTCTCAATTCAGTAGGCTATGTTTCACTGTCAAATAACAAACAGTCATGTAGGAAATAATAATAGCAACTTAATGTGTTATGTGAGATTGTACCTCCCAATACTAGTGGAACAGTGATGTATCTCTGTTTCTCGGCTGATTCATAAAGTTGTTTACGTTGTTGCTTACAACGTATGGTATGATTTTACCTTTTTTTAGTGTGGAAATTTTATTTTGTATAAATTTAAGCTCACTTGAGGTTCAGTTTGTGACATCAGATGTGACTGTAAATGTACTGTAAGTGTAGCCGATGATGCCCAACAATCTTACCATTACCTACATTAATGCCTGTTAGTGTTAAGATCATAGCTCAGGTGGCGCCATCTGAAGGGTTGGTGGTTTTGAAACAAAGTTGGGGTGGCTGTTGATGTTACAGGTTAATGTAATGTAGTCATGAAGTTAATGTGGATGTTATTGGATGTCAAAATTGCTGTGGATGTAAACTAGTTGAGGTGACGATTTATTAATGTTTAAGTAAATTCTAAAACGAAATCAAACTCACCATTATGGTTGATGTCTGTTCTGTGTTTAGTGTGAAAGCTCAAAGCTCAGATGGCGCGACCCGAAAGATTATGTGGTGGTTAAGAATTTTAGATTTAAGCTGCAGCTTTTATTTACATAGGTTTTTGGTTTGTGTGTAACTTTGAAGATCGTATTTCATTAACTTTTTTCCAAATTTTTGATTTCCCTTGCCCTTTTGGCAGTTCATAGAAAACAACAGAGCTATAAGTGGATGTGACAGTTACAACTTAATAAGTAAACTTAAATATTATTTGTTAAATGTTGGCAGACACTGCGGTAAGGTGTTGCTAAAAAAAGAAAATTAATATCGTAGCTGTAACTCCCAACCCTAAATTTCTACAAGTGTCAGACAAAAAAGTTGCAGTGGCGCCACCTGCAACTTCAGGTGGCGCCACCTAAAGTTACAGGTGGCGCCACCTAAAGTTACAGGTGGCGCCATCTGAAGTTGCAGGTGGCGCCACTTGAAGCTTCAGGTGGCGCCACCTGAAGTTGTAGGTGGCGCCACCTGAAGTTATAGGTGGCGCCACTTGAAGCTTCAGGTGGCGCCACCTGAAGTTGCAGGTGGCGCCACCTGAAGTTATAGGTGGCGCCACTTGAAGCTTCAGGTGGCGCCACCTGAAGTTGCAGGTGGCGCCACGTGAAGTTGCAGGTGGCGCCACCTGAAGTTGCAGGTGGCGCCACCTGAAGTTACAGGTGGCGCCACTTGAAGCATTAGGTGGCGCTACCTGAGCTTGGAGGGGGTGCCATTTGTATGTCTGACCCGGACTGTGATTTTTTAGACATATATGTTTAGATGCCACCGATGAGGTGGCAGAGGTAAAAAAAATGCCCGAGGTGTAAAAAATTTTTTTTCAAAATTTTTTTTGCAAAAAAAAATTTTTTTTAAAGTTTTTTCGGAAAAAACTTAAAAAAAAAGGTTTTTAAATGACAGTTTTTTTTTCAAAAATATCAGTTTTTTTATTTTTTTTTTCAAAAACATAGTTTTCAAATATATATTAAGCTTTTTCCCCCCCCAAAAATTTTTTTCGAACAAAAAAGTTTTACTTTCATTAAAATGTTTGTATTTTCGACGCTTTTCATGTGACATGTCCAGAAAAATTGTCAGAATAGAGAGGGCATAAAAAGGAGTGCCTTTAGGAAAAGATGAGTAGCGATTGGCTGGAAAAGGGTCAATTAGGGTGTAAACTGTACACGAATTTTTTTTTGTCTGCATAGCTGATAGGATAGGGTTAAAAGTTTTGATAAAAGTGACTTTAAAAGCAGGTAGATAGATAGAAGGAGAGCGGAAAAAGTTTCCCAGAAATTGATTTCATATTGTACTTTTTCCAATCATGAAGAATGTTTTCCACTGTATGTTTGTGTACACAAATGATGCTCCTCATCAATCCTTTTCCAGTTAATCACTGTTTGGCTTTTTCCTATGGCGGCTCCTTTTTCTGCGCTGTTTGTTCTGTTGATTCTTCTTGACAAGTGTCAGATGAAAAGCTTCGAAAATATTATATAACATTTTAATCCAAGTACTGTAAAACTTTTTTGTTTAAAAAACATTTTTTGGGGGAAAAGGTTTTATTTGAAAAAAAATGTGTTTAAAAAAAAACAAATTAAAAAAACACCGTATTTATTCGAGTATAAGTCGCATTTTTTTGTACCAAAATATCACCCAAAAAGTCAGGTGCGACTTATACACGAATACATGAAGTGCATTGTATGCCATACGAAATTTTTTGAGGTGTTTCCTTGCTATCGAATTCTACACTGTCTCCTTTCATTTGATCATATCACTTATTGCCTTCCATGCGAGTAGCGTTGCACTTTCAACACTGTCACCTTTTTTTCATGTTCTAACACGTTTAGTTATCATTATTTTATCCACTTACGTTGCGTTGCATCACTTGCCACCTTGATCGGATGCTGATGAGGATGTTCCAGAGGTAAACAGGGCTATTTGAAGACAGTGACAGCAGTGATGACTTCAATGGTTTTTAATTTTTTGTTATGAGATTGCAATGAATAAATAATGTTTTTTTAAATTTTGTCCTGTTTTTCATGTCAAAAATGTGGGTGCAACTCAGTGTCCCCACCAAGCCGATTTTTTTCACCGAATCGGCGATTTGTTGGAGCAAGGGCAAATATTTTTGGCAATACAGTAAGGAAGTGACTATTTCACCGAAGATCGGTCACCGAAGTGGAAAAGTCACATCTGCGTGACCGACTTTCGGTCACGGAAGAATTCATTTCAGCACTACGGCAACCGGCGGTCGGTCACGCAAGATCGAAAAGTAACAGTTCGGTAGCCGTTTACGGTTGCCGTAGTATCACTTTGAAAGTTCGGTAACCGATTTTTCGGTTACAGAAGTTTCAAACCAACACTACGGTAACCGATGCTGTAGGGTTAACTAAATAACTGAGATATTGTCAAATTAGAATGCAAAAAATGAGAAAATGGACGTGCAGTTGTCCAAAGTGGTGCAGCGATTAGGCAATACGCATTGAATGATAATCATGAACCATTAGGAAAGCTGAAGGGAAAGCATAAACCTGGTACAGGTAAACAAGTACCGGTAGCTTATTCGTGCTGTACAGTATATACAGTACAACCGGTATAACTGTCGTGCGTATTGGTAATTTGCCTGCGCGTTAGTGCAAGTTAGCAGATGCGGTAGGCCTAGTAGATATCCTACGCCGTCAGTTGAGTTACGGATTTACCCTATTGCAGTAGGCTAGCCTACAAGTCAGAAGTAGACAGGTAGGCTACTGAGGAAAGTGCAGCATCACTCATCAGGCATTGTTTGTTGCCTTACTTGAGGTATAGGCATCACATATTTAGGCCTATAGGCTAGAGTCGCCTACCATGTGATGTATAGGTCAATAGTTCTAATTCTATGGATTTTCACAATTTAAGTGGTAGGCTACCGGTAGTTTACGGTACTTTTCTTTCAGAGTTGGATCTAAAATCAAGTTATTAATACCAGACTCCAGGTATCCTGGTGCCGGTCTTTGAACTTTGAAACACAAATATTGGCTTGACATAGGTCTACCACTACCAGGCTTACCCGTACTTACTAAGCGCACACTACAGATAGCCTAGACAAGATCTATCAGCAGGCTACACAGAACCAGGTTTGTTGACCAGCTGCAGCGGTGGGTACAAATAACTTTATATCAAAAGTACAGCGCAACGATTTCTTTAACCAGTAAAAGCGCAGCGCAAAATGCACAATTTAATTTTTTTAATTTTTGAACCTCAGCGCAACTTCCTCAATAGGCTAAACTTTTTAATTCAGTTGACATGCAACACAATTTCACCATTGCGGAACAGCATTTTTGAACCAAGTTAAAGCGCAATCTAACTTTCACGAGAAAAATTTCCCAATGCAATGGAAATACTACATTTTTTTGCAACTTTAGGCAAAAATAAGTAAATAATTTGCTAAAGAAGGCCGGCATTTATCTAAATTATGCTCAAAATGAAATAAAATCAAGTTCAGTGTATCTGGTACAGAACTGCGCTATTAATCAAAAAAAGAATTGAAAGCGCCACAAATTTTGAAAACTTTAGTCTGCAACGCAATTTCTGGAATGTTTTAAAATAAAAAATTAAAGCGCATTGCAACTTCCACAATTGTGGAGTTTGCAGAAGTTGCGCTTGTAATTGCACTTTGCCCACCTCTGATCAACTGTCATTGTGCAGTTAATGTTAATTGTTATAGATGCTAGACAATAGGCAAAATTAACTTATCTTTGGCTCAGTCTTTGCAAAATTTTAGAAAAGGACAACTTTGCAACATTTCTTGGAGAATAAGAAATGCAATGTATATATAGCCTAATGAATGAACATTGTGTCCTTACCGGTAGTTATTCTGCACTGTGCAAGAAATTTTTAAAGTCTTCTGTTTCTCTTTCTAGTGTCACAAAATTTTGAAATGCAGGTTGCCAATGATATAAAGTCAAGTGGATCAAATCTATTTTCACGGACGAGGGATATAAATAGTGGAACAAGGTTTAGGGCACCTCTTTAATATATACCTCAAGTAGTTCTCATTTTAATGAAACCAATATCAAGCAGTATCTCTTTAATAAAGCATCGACTCAGAATAGCAGTCTGTGAATTTGAAATAAGCCTTTATCCTACTTAGTACTGGTACTATCCTCAGAGCTGTCTTGCCCTAACTTTCACTTTTTGGCAAAATCACTTTGCGATAGAGCTGGCAACAAAAGAAATATAGGCTATACTGCTTGAGATCAGTTTTATGAAAACTATTTTTGGTAAAAAAAATGTTTCCCAAACTTTCTTCCCTTATTTCCAGATCCTATTTATCTGCACAAATAGGTTAGATTTAATCTGCTTGATTCTGCACCATTGACAACTTGTGTTTTGAAATTTTGTGTCATCAGAAAAAGATATAGTAGCTTTGCAAAATCTGCTGAATATACAACACAATATTCAATTATGGAGCATCGCTAGAAATTTTGCAAATTATTTGCATTTTTTCAAAGCGATCTTTTTTTGATGTCATGAATTTCAAAACGAAGGGTTGCAATTGTACTGTGGCAAACAGATTAAAAGGACATTCCCATCAAAAATGTATTTGCTGGGTTTTCTTTCAAAAAATTTAGACAAATTTAAAGACCGGCTTCACCACATTTGAGCTTTTAATGATTTTTCTTTCCCAAGATATGACAGTTTAGACTTCCCCTTAGAAAAGCTTGTTTCTCTTAAAAATTTTGCAGGGGTTGCCAACAGGGATGTGGAAGCAGTCAAATTTTTAATGCTTCAGCTTCCAGCTCCTCTTGAAGTTTTATGCTTCTGAGTTCGCTTCCGCTTCTTCACCTTTGGAATTTTTTGCTTCCTGCTCCGGATAGAATTAGTCACTTCCGAGTTCGCTTCTGCTTCCAGTCTTTTTCATCAAAGTGCTTCCGCTTCCACAAAAATTTGAAATTAACCGCTTCTGCTTCCATCTTCCGCTTCCACATCCGTGGTTACCAACTACAGACAAAATTTCAAAAAGTTGCTGCATGTTTGTTATCAGTAATTTTCAACGATTCTTGTGCAGTAAAGTAGTTGCCAAAACAAAGTTGAGGGTCCAAATTGTAAATTAATTGCTTTTCAAGTAAATACAAGCCAACTTTCCCAAAGTTATTCTTCTGTCACAAATTGACAAAATAGCAACACTGACGTAAGAAAAAAATTGTTAACTTTGAACTGCAATATCTTGAGAAGTAGACATAGGATGTTCTAATTTGTTGAGGATGCATTTGAGGCTTTTTCCGACATTTTAGTCAAGAGTGAACAACTTGACTTGAATACCCTTGGATAAGGAAAACAGTGGAACAAGATTTGGGGCACCTATTTATTACCTCAAGTAGTTTTCATCTTAATAAAATTGATCTCAAGCAATGTCTCTTTAAGGCTATCATACCTCACAGTCTTTTGGCCACTAATTTAGTAATCAAAACCCTAGGCTATCTATCTCCATATTATATACTCCTTATGCTATGAGTAATCATACCCCCTCACCTCTCTAATCACCATACTTTATAATCGGTGTTGGGCAAGTTAATGAGAAATGTTAACTTCTGTAAGAGTTAATTTGCTAAGAATTTTTTAACAACTTTTTGACTAAGTTAAAGTTAAGTAGTTAACTGAAAAACAACAGTAACACAAGTTAGAGTTAATTGCAAATTTGTAATTAAAAAATTTTTTTTATATTAATCTGCTGTTGATGCCCAATAAAATGATTCCATTTCCATACAAGATAAAAATTACTCCTGATTTCTGTTACTACGGTATTTACTATTCTAATATAGATAGACAAAGTGGAAGCCTTTTTTTAATTCATTTTTTTATATCTATTATTATGGCAGTAAGATGCATGGTGTAGCCTAGAAGTTTAACGGATTAACGTAAACATTAAAGTAGTTTAACAAAAGTTGTGGTTAATAAGTTAACTCACACGAGCTTTTTAACTTTTTAACTCGTTAATGAAAAACTTAACTTTGTTTTTAATGAATTAATACCCAAAACTGTTTATAATCATCATCAAACCCAGAGTGCAGACTCAATAGATTTTTATTTGAATTGAAGTATAGTCTATTCTGACAAGTGTGAGTTTTTTTGTTTTTTTTAGTTTAAATACAGCAAAAATATCAAGTTTTTCAAGTTTGGAGTTCATTCTTACAAAAATGCTAAGTCTACTTTTCGGCTAATTGCTCTCATTTTCTATACAACATGCTGTGTTTCTATGTTGCCACAGCATAAACAAATGAATGATAATCTTAATTTACCCTGCATAATTAACAAAAAATTTTTTTCGGACATTTTTTTTTTGGTTTATGAGGTTCTTTTCAGTGAACTCAAACTCGATCAGTTTTATTTGAGTTCGAGTTTAGACAAATTATTTTTTTGAGTTCGAGAAATTGATTGTTTTTATTCGAGTTCAAGTTTGAGTTTGCAACCCTCATCAAACCCTTTATTAGTGCCTTGTTATTTGAATTCAATGACTTTATTTTTGTGATTTACTGTATTTTTTTAACTATAAAGCACATGATCAATACATGACCTTTATTGCTATTATTTTCTTATAGAAGGTGCACTATATATATGAGATGTTACTTAAAGAGGTCTAAAAATTGTAAAACTCTAAATAGCTCTGATTTAAATTGTAGAGAGAAAAAGAGTATAAACCAATTCATATCAGGGTTCAAAATTAACGTTTGCCCGCTTGCTCAAGGCAAGTTGAAATCGCCTCAAGCAAGTTATTTTTTGGCTTAGCTTGCCCGATGGGCAATCTGACAAAATACAGCGTCTTAAACAACATCACAAAGATTATTCACAGATGCATTTTAAGTCTGTTTTTGCTGCTATAAAGTAAAATATGCAAGTGAGAAAGCTGTTGCTTCCTTTATTTTAGTTAGCACTTTGTAAGTGTCACAATTAACACTTTGTTGTACTCTTACGCACATTATTAATTGCAGTTAACTCTTTTTAATCGCAAATACATTTTTAATACCCAGACACGTTTGGGAATTTTTTGGCACAAAAAGCTACTTTTTTTTTAAGAAAAAATTTCCCACGCTTGCCTCATAAACCTCTGTATCAGATATCACAAGCGCTACACTGCGCTACGTGAAAGCAACGTCAAGAATTTTGCAATTTTTTTGTTATGATTATTTTGAAAATACTTTAGCTCCTATTGCAAAAAATTTCGGCTTTTTAGTTAGTGTAGTTTCCAAAATATTTGAATTAAAATGTGTTTGCGAAAAACTGCAACATTAGTCAATATCACTGTATGTATCGTAATAATTGAAATAATTACAATCAAAAAATCAATTTTTGTGTAGTGCATGATTGGAAAGAGTTAGTTACTGCATCATTTTAACATAGCATCGCCTACAAAAACTTGATTTTCGAAATAGGATATGCAACTACGTGTATTTTGCAAATTCACTGCTTTTTGCCTAGAACTGAGAAGTACATTTCACAAATTTTTTTCCAATGTTAAACAACCTCTGAACTTATTGCACCTATTTTTTTCGAGCAAGATGAAATTTGATATCACTTGCTCAATGGGCAAGTTGTTACAAAAGTTAATTTCGACCCCTGCATATATAAGGGGATAACGTCTTTTCAGTGTGACCATTTTGGCGCGACCATTTCGGCACCACCTATTTCGTTGCTGTTTGTTTTCTGCACAGATCGTTTCAGCGCCAATTCGGTGCTCTTTGACAGTTCACTTATTTAGGGTTTGGGTTAGGGTTAGGGCTTTGGGTTAGTGTTAGTAAAAAGCACAGAATGTTGTCGCCGAAAAGGGCTGTGCCAAAATGGTCGCGCCGAAAAGTCGTGGACTCATATATAAGGCACAACTTCAGTTTTTTGAAAATTTTAGTAATGGTATAAGAGTGCCTTATGGTCTGAAAGTTAAGGTATTTTGCTACAGTTTGGTATTTTGATTGCTGAATGTTTAATGTGTTTTAGATATTCTAATTCTATGGTTATGTTTTCCAGATTTTGTAATAAGAAGAAATTTTATCATTTGCATAATCTATAATATGTCAACGGTATGTCAGTAACATGCATTTTGTGCTTGAAGTGTTGCATGATTTTAAAGCACAGTGATGTATAAAGTCAAAAAGGCTGTTTGTAATTTTGAACAATTACAGCATGAAGTAGAAGATGGAATTTGGGTGATTTATGCAATGTTCTGTGTTTTCAAGGATAGATTCTACTTTCAAGAATAAACAATACAGAATAGTAAAGATGATACTGAAAAGAAGTAAACATACTATTAAAATAATGCTGCAAAAAATGATAACGTCAAGAAATTCCAAAAAATATACAAATGTTCTCGACCATGTTCCTTTAGTATCTGATCCAAAAAAACAACAAATGGCCACAAAATTACACAAGTGGCCCAATGGTGCCCCTAAATGACAGCAACAATGACTGAACGAGTAACGAGTCATCAAATTCCTCAAAGATTCATTCTCAAAAACTGTGAAAAAATTCTACAGTAAGTACTTTGAAAATCTGTTTATGTTATACTATACAACTTATAATATCACTACCAACTAATTTTGCGTGAGGAATCATTGTGATTGTTTAAAATGTACTGCTACTTTCATATCACTGTAGACACTCTTTAGTTACCAATACATGCAGCATTTAGGGTGATTTGTTTAAATAATGGATAATATTTCTGGAACACACTACAAATGAATAGGAACAAAAGTAGTTAAACCTTGAGTAAAGTAAAGGAAAGGTTTTTCAACATAATTTGATGGAAGTCTAGTTTAAAATACAGTAATAGACTAAGCTAGCCAACCCAACTCAACTGACCGCTACAAACTGACTGCGAGCCAACGGTTTCATCACAAAGTGAGGGTTTCTGGGGTAAGATGGCTCTGGGGATAGTAAAATATTTTCATGATCGCCCTTCTTAGCCAATCGGCATCATTTGATTTGCGGTCAGTTTGTCATGGTCAGTTGTTATGGACCCAAGGCTAGCATGAAAGTTTGTCAATTTTATCAGTTTGCTGATGTAAAAAGTCGACAATTTGCCGACTATCATAATTTGTTACTAACATTTATAGCCATTGGTTGTAGTTCAGATAGTATTGTACTGCATTACTATAGCATTAAAAGTTTAAAAACATACATAATGCGTTGGTTTAAACAGACTTCACCATTTTTGATGATAATGTAGTTATTTATTTGCTAAATGTTTTTTTAGAAACAGTGGATACGAAAAAGAATCTGAAGTTATCTTGCATCATGGGAAGAAAATGTAATGCAGAAAAAAAGGCTACGCTACTTCAATTAAACCAATCTTCCAAATGAAGAAGATGCTCTTCTTCGCTGAAAAGGGAGCTTTCAAAACCACGCAATATTTTAAAGAGATTTTGTTGTAAAACGGTTTGTGATATTTCACTGTCAACTTTTGATTTACATCATTGAAAAGTTGAATTCTTCTAAATCGTGTTTACCTCAACAGAAGCTACGATTTTATTTTTTAAGCATGTGATGTATTTGCTATTCAAACATGCCGGACCGATTTATGTATTGTGTTAGCTATCATCATTTGCTCATTCATTCTGGATGTTTTGTGAAAACTAAAAGGGCATTCAAGTTGTCTTGACTAAAACGTTGAGAAAAGTCTAGCATGCATTCTCACTAATTTTGAGCTTTCTATTTCTTACCGTTTTCAAGATACTGTGTTTCAAAGTTAACAATCTTCTTCTTGAGTTGCCACTAATGCAATTTTGTTAGGGTTATGATGATAGAAGATTAACTTTTAGAAAAGTGAGACGTGCTTTTACTCAAAAGACTGCTAATTTGCAATTTCTTCTCAACTGCATTTCGACAGCAACGCTCTTTCATAACACTTGTTAGTAGTTGAAAACAAGTAGTAACTTTTAAAATTTCGCTTTTAATGAAACTTTACAAAATTTGCGAGGGGAAAACCTTACATTTTAACTTTCATGTCTTGAAAATGGCTCAATGGAAAGTTGTGGAAAGATGAAATTTGGTGAAAATATTCTTAAAATCTCTGAATATTTTGAAGAAAAAAAAAAGAAAAACAAAAACGTCCGCCTTGATCGCATTGAATGGCCCAGTCTTCATTATGCATAAAATCATCAACGTACGAGCGTTTCCTTAGTTTATTTTCGCCAACTGGAATCTTGTACGATAACAAGGCGGCACGCCGCGCGTACTAAATTCTGTTTTAAAAAAAAAGGCTACGGTCGTACGCTCACGATTTTACGCCCAGTGTAGACCTGGTCTCAAGCGAACTACATCATGGATTTTACTAGTTTGGGCCCACACGACAGAAGTTTTCTCGTACACATTAATTGCAAAAATTTTTTAAGGTAGGCTACCGAACGAAATACTCGTTAAAAGCAAGGGGTTGTTTTTACACGTTTATCTGGAGCTCTGAGAGCTGGCTAACATCATTTCGCTCGCCAAGTTGCTTGGATCGATTGCGAGATGTAACTTGAGTAAAAATACGTCACATTTTTTCGCCAACTTAACGAAGATTTTAAAGCGCTCTTCAAGCGTGCGAGTAATGTTTTTTGGTTCTCAAAAATTCAATGGCGAAATGTTGAAAACTTCTACCTAAAGCGAATTTTTGCTGAAAATTACTTAAAATCGTCGCCATGTTCGCAATTAGACTGCTGAGAAAGCGAATTGCATTTAGAACCTAGTCGGGGAGGGGGGCGCCCCCCCCCCCTTAATTGAAATGCTACCAATGATAAAAATATCACAAAAAAAGACTATTGTTTCTTCAATTTCTTTTAGCATCTTCGCGTACAACAGTAATTAACAATAGTATTGATTTAGGGGGCTCGGGTCCCCTCAATTTAATTTTTACCAACCAATTTAAATGGGCCCCCTACAATAACATTTAAATGGCCCTTAATTGAAATGCTACCAATGATAAAAATGTCACAAAAAATATATTGTTTCTTCAGTTTCAATTTTTTTTAGCATCTTCGCGTACAACAGTAGTTAATAATAATATTGATCCAGGAGGTCGGGGCCCCCTCAATTTAATTTTTACCAACCAATTTAAATGGGCCCCCAACAATAATATAGTTTCAGGGGGCCCGCTCAATTAGCCAGAGTAACATTAAGGGTTTTTTCCTAAAAGTTGCCAACTGAGGCCCTCATCTAACCTTTTTATGAACGCAATGCAATACCATTACCAAGGGACGGATTTAAAATATGGCTCAGTGCCAGGAACCCCGCTCTCAGATAAGATTTTTTTTGGTCTTCACCTGTATTTGGAAGAAAAATATTGCAAAAATCCCAAAGTGCCAAGGGCTCAACTCAATGTAAATCCGACCCGGGCTATAACATGGTTTGTAGGCGTAACTATCTGCTGTACATTTTTCAATAACAATTCACCTTCACCTCGCCAGTTTTTATGCAACAAAATACTTTTTAAAAAAATTAGCTACAGTGAAGGAAATGCTCATTTAACAAATTTTTGAATTGAGAGGGCCTGCGCCCCTTGGCCGTATACGTACTCCTATAACTGGTTGTTTTCATGACAAAACAATCTCTAAGGAAAATATTTGACTGGATTGTTATGTACTGCTAAAAAACTGCTGGATGCAATGCAATTTACTTTCCCCTACTGTGCCAAATCACTTACAAAATTTAACACCAAAATGCAGGATTTTAGAATTTTTTCAATTGGCTTTCAAATGTTAGAAATCCAGTACAAAATTTAACACCAAAATGCAGGATTTTAGAATTTTTTCAATTGGCTTTCAAATGTTAGAAATCCAGTACTTTCAAAAGGCTATGAATACGTGCGAAATGTGATCCAATGGTATTAAAATAGCTTTTTTTGCCAAAAAATTACGAAAAATTGCCCAGCGTCTGGGGACTTCGCCCATAGCCTCCGGCGGCAGAGGGCTCCGCCCCCAGACCCCCGTCTGTGTTACGTTTGAATTACGGTACACTTCTTTACTTAAAGACGTCTCCCAATTTAGACATTTCCGCATTTTAACTGTTGGTTTAAGCCTTCTCCCATGAACGAGTTCCTAGTTACGTGCCAATACCAGGCCACGGCTTCTGATTTTCTATTTTACGATATCTTTACCCCCACAAAAAATTCTCTTTCAAAGTTTCTGATGATGTCATTGCATGTGATTTGTGGTTTGCCCCCCCCCAATGGAAAATCTTGGCTACGCCTATGTTTAGAACCATTTGCTATTTCGTCTGATAAGGAAAAATTGCGTAGCACCAGTTGACAAAATTAGCATTACACACTTTTTATAAGGAAAAATAAGAAAAACAATGCCAGCCTCGGCAGCAAAATAAAACAAAAACAAACGAAAAAATTTGATTGATTTTGTGCTTGCAAGCAAAATTGCAATTATTCCAAGATTATAGAGTGCTGTTGCTCTGCGCAAGCAATTGAGAAAATTTGTTGGCAATTCAACTTGAAAAAAAGCTTGTTTTTTCTCGTTTGCAAATTTACGATGCCGCAAAAGCAGTGGAGAAAGCTTTCACTTAAAGCAGACAGAGCAATAGGAATTAAACCGTGTTACAAACATGGCCGCTAAAATTGACATCGAGGCTCTCAAAATTTTTACAAAATCAAGAGCAAATGAAGCTGAAAACCTGCAAAAAATAAAAACAGCCAGTATCGACTCAAGATTTACCGGTTCTAAAAAAAGTGTACTTCGACTTGGTCACGTTTGAAAAATTTTGAAATCAAAAGTTTCTGTTAACATATAAATATAAGTTTAACCACCAACAACCTCAAGGGCGCTTCACGTCATTTAAAAAAATTCTAGTATGGAAAAAAATTGTTCTTTTTTAACATTGATCCAAACCAGTAGCGTAGGCGTGGGGGGCTCGAGCCCCTCCCATTGGCTTGTGAAGTATGCAAAATCGCACGTTTTTGTTGCTTTTTAGGCCGATTTTTGGTGAAAAATTGAAAACAGCCCCCCCCCAAAGGAAATTGGGTGCCGAAGTTGTGATGTAGATGTCGTGATTCGGTGTGAAAAAGTGTCTGAATTTCCGATTTTGGCCTAAAAATCAGACTCAATTTCGGTGTAGACCTTTTTTTTTTTTTTTTTTTGGAGACCACTTGTTTTTGGGCTGAAAAATTGTTTGACTTTCCGATTTTGGCCGAAAAATCAGACCCAATTTCGGTAAAGACCTTTTTTTTTTTTTTTTGGAGACCACCTGGTTTCTTTCCGAGAAATTCCGTCTCAAATTTCGGACAAACCATGTGAAACTGATTCAAGAATAATGAAAATTCGGGTTAAATTCCTTTGCACTTTTCTCACTCTTTCAAAAAAGCCCCGCCCCCCCCTTTTCCAAATCCTGGCTACGCGCCTGATCCAAACATATAATTAAATTTTTTCCTTCATTAACTAATTTAATCTAAACTATGACAGAGTCGTTGGTATTAAAATTCGAGTTGAATCTTCTACAGAAATGCAACTTGAGTTGTTTCAAAAAGTCATAAAATTCGACTCTGGTCATAGCTCTGACTAGAGTCGTGTCATCCCTGAATTTAAATTAAATGCACACTTACCAAAAGGTGTTAGAATCGGAGATAAAATAATTGTTTTTACCTGACTATTTTTTGTATTGTTTGTTTTTAACCGATTTTTATTAATGTGCGAATTTGGAAATAAATTCTACTTATACCGTTGTAAGATATTTTGAAATACTTGTGTACTAGTGTGTTTTCAAGTTTAGGTTAATTTTGTGGTCAGAAGCCTAACTAGTGTATTTGCAGAAGTTAGAAAATGTAATCAATAAAGAAAGACATTGTAATTTCATCTTGGTTTTGTAAGTATAGCTCATGGCCAAAAGACAACGAGTTACAGCGTTTGCCAACCTCTATCGTCTATATCGGGGGTTCTCAAACTTTTGGTGTTATGGAGCCCTTGAAGAGGTTGACCATTATTTTCGGAGCCCCACTATAAATTTCTAAACTAAAAACAAAGTAAACGAATAGATTGCGGAGACCCTAGGTTTTTTTAGCGGAGCCCTGGGTCTCCGTAAGGAGCACTTTGAGAACCTAAGGTCTATGGAGTCGAGGACACAAGGCTCGAGGCCAAGGACACAAAATAAATCCGAGGCCAAAGGGGAATGCTCTGCTCAAGGATACAGGTGCAAGTGTTCTAAAAAAAAAGGTCTTCAAGAAAAATTTTCAGGCGATCTCAAAAAAAAAACAAAAAGAAAGGTCTTTAAGAAAATTTTTCATGTGATCTCCGAAAGAGGAAAACAAAAAAAGTCTTCGCGAATATTCCGCGAGGTTTCTGGCGTTTTCCAACTACATTTTAACCGTTCAAAAAAAAATAGTGCTGTCCTTGAGCCGAGGACAGAAAAATTTTCTAGGACTTGAGGCTTCGAGGCCAAGGCCTTGACCTTCGAAGCCAAGGCCAAGGACTTCAAAATGTGTTCTTGAGTCTTTCACCTCAATGACTTCACTTCAATAATGTGTCCTTCACCTCTGGTATTTGAGATTCCCGTCAATCAAAGAAAGCTGTAGCCCGTACATTTCAGCTCTCGAACACTTGCTTGTTTGCAAATATTCGTTCTTAAGAAATGTAGTTAGTATAGTGGCGAACCTTTGGCAGCACTGTTTTGGTAGAGGAGGTTAATGGAACAAGATTTAATCAGATATAGCTAACACAAAAGTTCAAATGCACAAACGTCGTTGGTTGTCGGTTGCGCAAGTGTCGGTTTTAGCACTTGGGTGACCGGCGATACGCTTCAATGCTCATCGTTATGTCTTGGTTTATTAGCGCCATTTGTGTGGTATTCCTTCAGAGGCTTGGATGGTCGAGTGGTAACGACTTCGAGCGTGAATCATCAATGCGTCGGGATTCGGGTTCGAAACCCGTGAAGATCGAAGGTGAGTTCACGCAAAAGTTGGAAGAGTCGAGTACCGAAAAAGCTAAGTGAAGCCGAGAGAAAGAGTCGGAAAGAAGGAGGTAACAACAAGTAAATAGAATACAGTACCAAAAGAAGAGCAATGACAGATGAGAGAGAAAGACAAAAACCCACATATGAAAATGAGAAAAAATTTCAAATAGAGAGAATAAAAATTCAAGTACAGAAAATAAAAATTTGTTTTTCTCCCCAAACATTTTTCGGCTACCCAACTATTACAAGTGAAACTACTGTAGCCGGAAAATCCGGTCACCGTAATATTCATTTTCCCACTTGCGTAACCGGAGTTTGTGACCTTATAAGGTAATATTTTCGGTTACCGTAATACGACTTTTCTCGTTGCGTAACCGGTTTTCGGTGAAATAAAGCCTTCCATACAGTAAACATAGCTTTAGAAAACTTGACAAATTTGTGGAAATATGACATTTGGTATACATTAATACTGGGTTGGTACGAAATTTAGGGCACATAAACGTCTTTTTAGGGCTTTGGGCACAATTGTTTAAAGAAAATTTGGGCACTTGCCGATTAGCCATAAAGTTAGAGGGAACGCAGGTGCGACTTATACACGCATGCGACTTATACTCGAATAAATACGCTATTTTTGAAAAAATAACTGTCACCGTATTTGAAACAAAAATTTTTTTCCATGTCTCATTATGGTACCGGTAGATTTATTTTGTAGAGTGTAAATCAATTGTCTACAGGTACATTGAAAGCATTAGACTAATTTTGTTTTATGATGTGATTTTTGTTTTTCAGAAAAGTATGTTATGGTATCGATAGTAAGCTTAAACAGTTGTTTCTGTTGGCTATTTCGTGCTGTTTATGAAGACTCCCAATGCTAACGCTACAAGTAAATCTAAAAGCTGGATTCGTCATTAGTTATGCAGTGGAGTTTTTGCTTATTGTGCAATGGATTGCCGTGTTGCTTTGCTAGAGAAAGCAAAAAAAACAAAGCACTTTTTGCATGATTTGGCACTATCATCGAAGGATCAGAATTTAGCACAGTACTGTAATACTAGCAGTTGGTTTGAGAAAAAGTCAGCCTCTGAAACTAGATTCATTTTTTTATTCACTAGTGGAGCGCTTATCGATGTTTAGTGCAACATTTAATGCTTTCGTGAGCATTTTATTAGTTAACACTTTCTTGCGGTATGGCACCAGTACGTTGCGACGATCATGTTTACCTAGGGATGTTCATTCTACTATTTCGATTTCGATTCCCAAATGATCCAAAATCTTTTTTTGATACTACTGAATCGAAATACTCGTGCTAAGTTTTTAGGCAGCACTGCTTTGTACAGAAAATAAACACGCATCACGAGCATTGTTACGAAACAGCGTCATTTAATTGCCTCGCATGATGATTAGAGAGATGGTTAGTACAGACGGCGCCGCTTTCACGCACACTCGCATGCTCGGCCGTGTGTATTGTCACAAATGCAGGAGCGCATGTGTTTGCAAATGCGCTAAAAAAAAAGCCACCCGCTCGCCTCACTACTTTTTCGCAAGTCCCACGTGCAAATAAACAATAACGTCACAATTACTTTTGTGATTGCGGAGATGTGGTTACTTTTTAGCAGTTTGCCGGGCGCCGATCATGTAAATGTCAGATATTGAATTAGCAAAAGTCTTTCTGCGGAGATTGTTACCATAACTTTACGGTTATTAAATCTTCAGTTACAAAAGGACAGGTATAACATAATACTAGTCATAACAAAAGTTTTTACAGATAGAGAATTAAGACTTCAATTTAAATTTACATGCGATTGCGATAGTCTGGGTAATTATGAAGCGTTCAGCGGCAGGAAGAAAAAGAACATCTGATGTATGGGACCATTTTGAACTTCCCGTCTTGGACAAAGACGGAAATAAACATGTTCGTTGCACGCACTGCAGAGAGAGTTTAACTTATATACTGTGCAGAGAGAGTTTAACTTACTGTGTTTTCTGCGAGCTTTTGATTTCGATAAAATTTTTCGTTACCAGCACCAACATCTTGTCATATGTAAATAGTGAATCGAAATTAGGAATCGAAATACTGGAATCAAAACATTTGATTCGGAATCGATTCGAAATTAGCAAAGAATCGGTAATGAACATCCCTATGTTTACCTCAAAGGGCTTTGCTCCAAAGTACAGTTTGTAAGATGCAGACAAATTTATAGCTATAAGGTCAAGCCCCCTTCTTGGCAATTTTTTGGTTACAGTATGCCCCTGCTAAAAAACATGTAGATTTTTTCATGTGAAAATTGTTACTCAGCAGCTGAATAAAATTGTTGTTAGTTTTCACATTTTCACGTAACTGATGCTTCCTTCCCCAGTCCAATTATTTATTGTAAAAATGCTATATCAAGTTTTTTTGTTTAGTGGTGACTGATGAGAATGGAACTATATTAATGGACATGCTTGGCAGCTGCAGTACTTTATCAATTTTCTGCAAAATTTTACAGTTTTCAGTAAGTATAATAACTGATTACATTGATAAACAATAAAACATGAATAAATACTTACAGTATACTGTAATCTTTAAAAAAATGTCGTACTACAAAAAAAAAAAATTACGCAGCAAAAAATTAAACTGTCACTTTCTACTCATAAGATATTTATAGGCTTTCTAGTTCGATCTGGTTACACTGACTGTAATTGTAATGATTGAACTTCAGACTTGAAATTGTATACTTGATCACTTTATTCATCATAATAAAGCAGTTAAAATTTAAGAGACAGGAAGAAATGTTTTGAAATTCACAAACAACTAAATTCAGATATTACACAAAGATACAGTAAATGAACATAATACGCTGGACACTTCTATTTTCATTACATAGGACTGTAGTGAAAAATCACTATAAATATTCATGATTATAAAACTTGGGAGAGTTCAAAACTATTTCTTCCAGTTCAACTTGATCACTGTCACAAACCTTGAGAAATATGAAGACTTTTAAGTGGACATCTTGGAGAAAAAATTCCATGTTTGTTGCTATTCACAGAAGTAATTAGGTCAATCCAAAACTTTATAAATTTTTTTTTGATTTTTGTTTTATCTTCTTAGCTCTTGTATACAGTATAGCTTGAGACCAATTCTAAATACAGTTATATTCACCAAGTTGTCTCGACCAAGCAGACAGCGAAAGAACTTTTGCGAATTTTCCAGTATTCGAGCAATTGTTACTTTTTAAACAACAAGCTAACAAACATTGCACAAAAACACTATCAACACGTTCAAAACTAGCCCGCCAGTACTGTAGGTTATTCTGAATTCTGTGAAAAACAACAACACCATGTTAGTTTAAAACAAAAGAGCAAAAGTTGCTTAGCCAAAAGAATCACTATGCTGATACAGCAGCTTCTACTCTGCTGCATAGAATAAATTTTTGTTTTGAAACCTAGATGTCGTGGGGATGGGTCCACGACTTTTCGGCGCCAATATTCTGTGCTTTTTACTAACACTAACCCAAAGCCCTAACCCAAACCCTAAATAAGTCAAAGAGCACCGAATTGGCATCGAAACGATCTGTGCAGAAAACGTACGGCTACGAAATAGGTGGCGCCGAAATGGTCGCACCGAAAAGACGTGATCCCCGTGGGGATAGGCCCACAGCTTTGGTGAATTCATTAAAATGCAGCTCTGAGATCAAGCATAGCTATGAAAAATCACTGTAAATTTTACAGCCTTAGATGTCCAGATGTGACTGATGATATTGAAATTTATAGAGGCATATTTTTAGTGTCCCTAAAGCCTAACGATAGTACAATATCATAGTAACTCTGCCAAATTAAGCTAGCTAGCCTACGGCTGTTCCGCATCTAACCTTGCTAACAGCCTACTCTTTGGACTGATAGTAGGTGCTAAACCATACAAATATACTATTTACAATATTTCCTAACAAACTGCTATTGTAAAAATATGGTCAGTGATTTAGTAGGTCATGTTACTACAACCTACAAGTAATCGATGTTGAGCAACTGCTTGCGAAGGTTGCAACCTTTCGCCAACTTGCTCAAGTTGTCAATAATGTCAACACCTTTGCATTTTTGCAACAAAATGTCAATCACATACAAAATCTGGTTATAATTTTAGAAAAAAATTTTTTCAAGTTTCTAGAAATGTTCTTCCAAAACCTATTTCGAATAAAAATTTGACAATGAACTGAATGGCTTATGAAGCACAAATATTTGTTTTTTTACTCAGACCATAGTATAAGGCCCTTGGAGTTAAAAATTTCAAAACAAGCCACTTGACTATACATGCTTATAGCCAAAAAGAAACATTTTATTTGCAGCTTTTGCATTTTTAACATATATGACGAATTTTTAGCAAAGGCTGATTGTCAAAACTAATGTGGGAAGACAGGTGTGATTAATTGTTAAGTATCTTTTAAATCAGTCGGGGGGCTGCTTTCTATTTTAATGTGGCCTGCATCTGAAGTTTGTCACAGCAAACAACTTAGCATCAAAACATTCAAATGTTTACGTAAGTTTTGTAAAAGTATTCTCTTGAGATAACTTCGCCATTATTACAGTTATTGCGAGTAGCAACATCTTCGACTTCAGCAGACATCTCATGTCTTGCCAAACAGAAGAACTTTCAGCCATTTACTGGGAGTTTTTCTGCTCCTTGAATTTTACGTGGAATTTGAGATTATTTGCGGCCCACCTGCAATGTTGTGCAATTCATGCGGCTTGCAGTACTAAGAAGATTCCCCATCTATGTTTTAAATCTTTGCATTAATTTCATTAACAAAGTTATGTGTTTCAAAGAAAAAAATTATTGTAGGTGATATGCAACCATGTACAAAAGAATGTGTTTCAAAGATTGTTGGCAGAAATCATTTGAATGTGTTTCATGGTAGGTTTTGAAAATCAAATTTGGATCTTTGTAAAGCTTTGAAAGCTCCTTACTACATCAAATTTAATTTAGATATCATATTTTTTTAAAATAAGATAGTGCTATCTCTCATTTATCAAATCAAATCTTTCATTATACTTGCTGTAGTACGCCGAAGCGTGTAACAAGTTTGTGGGGCCCATCTCCGCGTCATTGCGCCCAGGCAACACAGCTCCTTTCGAAGAAATGTCGCAGCGGTGGCGAGCCGTTGGCAACACTGTGTTCGATTTGACCGGCTCGAGATTTGAACCTCTGCCCTACCGCTCCAGAGACGAATGCGTTACCGCTCGACCAACTGGTAATTAAGGCAATTTATAGCATGCTTAAACAAATGTGCGAATGCAATTTAGTCCAGATCTTGATAAAAACTAACTGCTTGAAAATGTCATTGATTTTTATCATAAACCAATAATTGATTGATTAACCATGACTCGTAGTTAAAAGTTGTCTCTAGCTTGCAAATTGCACAACCTTTAAATATGACTGAAGGCAAAATCAATGTGGGTATCTCAAGTTAAAGGCAATTGAATTTGGCATTGACTTTATCCTTTTTGACCCAGCCATTTCAGAGGTATTTCACTTTAAACACCATGTAGAGGCCTCTTTAATTATAATTTTTATTGGCTACCGTGACGTTTAAATGTAGTAGCATAGTCCATAGCGAAGGCCAATACTGTAAGCTAGATGTATGTTTTAAGGCCCCTGCTATGACTTATCCTAATTGCGGCATTGCTTTACGATTGATGAAAGTCGACTAAGCTGGTGTCATCGATGTTATGACAGTCAGAGTTGCCTACAAAAATCATAATTAGATAGGCCCCTGGAATGTGTTTGAAGTAGAATATCTTGAGGAAGGCTGGGTGTAGAAGGACAAAGTCAATGCCTATCTAATCTTGTACGATTGCCCTAACTTTACATACCTGCATTTTTACCTTCTGTTCTTTTTTTAGTTGTTTTTGATGGGTTGCAGGATTTTTCTTGCTGCATTTTAGCTTACATTTTAGTTGTAAGGTGTTATTGTAGTCAGCTTTCAATATGCAACTCATTGAGTTAAATTTTTGTTCTTTTTTGTTTCTTCAGGTGTTCAGAAAAATGTTGAAGTTTGCACATTGTGCAGCTACACGAACAGTACCAGTAAGTAATATTGTGATATTTTCATGGAGATTCTGCCATGCAGTAAAATTTCGGAGTAAAATATAATTGATTTTATTATTTACTACATTGGCGCTGTTGGGTGAGATTCAACTCCCAAAATTACACCACATTGTAGCAGTATGTTCGCATTTTGTTGGAGGAGATTTTCAGATTATAAACAATTTATGTCCAACAGTATAAAAGCGTTTAATTTTCCAATTTTTTTCAGTGTTTTTCATTAATTTTCAATGTTTATGTTGAAAAAGTATTTTGGTTTACAGTAATACTGCTTAAGTCTTAGTTTTTTGTTACATCTTCACAGCTTAACTATGGTGGTACTGTTTTTTATTTTCATCTACTAAAACAATTCACCATTTATTAACCTCAATATTCAATGAATGATCAAAAATAATATCGCCAGTTTGGAAAAATAATAATAATTGCAATTTTTACCCCCTTGAGATAACACCAACAAGTGTTGATTCATCTGACTAAGTGGCCGTAGTAACATTCAAATAAAATGGCTTTACGGAAATAAACTTCATTGATTCTACAGTAATAAGCTGTAAAATAGTGGCATCAAACAGTGGCAACATCCTTAAAAACTCAATTAAAATAATGTTAAGAAATGAATACGAAATTTAAGTTGTAAAAAATGAAGGCTTTTCAGATATGAAGGCGAAGCAGAACCACAAAGTCCAAAAATATATCTCTCTGCAGCATACAAAACTTTTGTCAACTTGTGCTATAAACATTCCGGTATGTTATAAAACAAGGCATTGCAATAATAAATAATCAAGGTAGGACAATATCAAAGAATGAAGTAGCTGAATTTTAAATACAATTTTGAAATTACGTAAATTGGCATAACAAGTACTAATTTCTCTATTGATATGCTTTTCAAGGTTCAAGTCTGTCATCAAATATTACACCAACAATTTTGAGAAAATGATTTGGCATAGGCAAAGAATCGCTATCATTATTTTGTACGTTAGAATGAAGATCTGAGATCTGAGTGAAGACTAACTTCACCAAATTTTTGCGGCGGAGTTATTGTAAAACAAAGTAAAGGTTCAGAGCGGTAAAATTAGCTGCTTTTTTATACAGATAAGCCAGCGTTCTAAAATTTAAAGTTCTGTCACAATACTGACAAAATAGAAACCCTGAAGTAAAAGGTAACTTTGAACTGCAATATCTTGAAAACGACAAGACGTAAAAAATTAAAATTGGCGAGAATGCATTTTAGGTTTATCCCAACCTTTTGGTCATGAGTGAAAGATTTACCGGTAAGTTAAATAAATGCCCTTTTAAATCGTTAGCTTTGGCTGCCCTCGTATATTTCTACATCATTATCCATAACTTTTGTATTAATTTAAATCAATACAGCAAACTTTGTTCATGTTTTGCAGGTAGGTGAAAAAATAGTCGAAAATCTTCCGGCTCTCCCTTCATCGTTTAACTTTTCGTCTTCCGTAGAAAGTTTGTGACAATGCCGTCTCGACAATGCCAAAGCAATTCTGCGGAATTCAGGTGAAATTTCAGTTGCACAACATACAAGTAGATTATGGATTCGTATCCAACCATATTCCATAGCATCACCGTGTACATTACGTCTAATTTTTCGCCGCTTAGTTCCTAAACTTAAGTAATAAATTCTTCCAAGTATCATGATTTTGGAATGTCGTACAGCTGGCTTGATGATTTCCAATCAAGTTTGTTAGTTCGCGCTGCTTTGTACAAAATGGTTGTCAATTTAGTTATCCTTGCTGTGGCCGTTGCCATGGCTTTGCTTGCTTCCATCGGCAACGCGTATAGGCTGGAAATAAATTTGCTTTTACTACTGCTGCTACTCTTCGACTTCCATTCGCTGCTAAGTATAGTCGGCTGCGTGGCCGAGAGGGTATAGGCGTCGTTAATTTCCTGTCTTTTTCCACTGGTCCAATTGCCTCCAGCTTCACAGCTGAAACCTTTGCCCTCAAGCAAGGTCTCGATTGGTGTACTAGCCATTTGATGACGTGCAAATTCCAGTAAGTTCTTTTCCTAACCAACTCCCAATCAGCCCTCTCCATCGTTTCATCAGCCCCCTCTTATCTCCTGCCTGAGTCCCTCTGTAATGTTTGGTCCCTCGCCTCCTCCCTCTCCAACAACACCATCTTGAGCTTCCAATGGGTCCCCGGTCACGCAGGTCTCCCCGGTAATGAAAAAGCGGATTTACTTGCCAAAGCTGGTGCCTCTCTGCCCACTGACGCGATCCCATGCCCTCTCCCCCCAGTTGTTGCCAAAGTTTGTTATTCCCAATACCACAATTGGAGACGTCACATCTCCCACTCCCATCTGAGACGTCACATCATCACCCCACCCTTACGCTCAAGTCAAGTCCAAACCATGTTTCAACGCTTACAGTTTTGGGTTAAACTTCCTAAGTGACTTAGCTGAGATGGAGGGGGAGAATAAAGTCTTTTAGCCCCCCCCCCCCCGGCTTAAGCAGAGAAAGAAAATCATAAATGATTATAATGTCAAGGTGGTCACGAAAATATTTCATGCCGACCCACTTCTTGCTCTTGGAGAAAAGATGTGTCTGTGACATCAAAATACCAGGATTAACCTATTTCGAAAAAGTTGATCGAACTAGTTTGTTGCACGACAAATATTTTTATTTTGTGCAACTCGGCGCAAATGTAAGGCTACTAGTGGTAATTGATGTGGGCCCCGGCCTCTCAATTGGCCCTGTTTGCTGTGTAAATCAACTTTTTAAAATAAAAGTAAGCCGTCACTATACCGGCACTTTTAGCACAATTTTAAAACCTGTAAAACGCAGAAGAAAAATACGTGGATAAATCTCAACATTATTTAACGCACAATTTTCTGATTTTTCAAAAAAAGGGCATTTAAGAAACGCGACATCTTTGCATGAGTGATTTAACACGAGACAACTAACGCTGGAGCATGTACTTTCGCAGAATAACTCTTTGATTTTATTTACCGTTAGGGTATGGCAATTAATCCTTTAACTGGAACTTTAAAGCAAACTTTACAGGAATAAAAAAGAATTTAATGCAAATCGAACCCGGTGAATCTGAAACTGTGTTTAACGCCAATTTTATACGGTAATGCGCGTGGTGCACTTCCAACTTGGTCGTTTTAAGTAGGTTTTCAAATGATTACGATTGAACTAAGCTCTTTGAAAATACTGTGACCTTAATGAAAAAATTAAATTGACAGCACTGCTGTTATTGTCAAATCGTATTGATTAATTTTACTTTAATATCATAGATTGGATGTGATCTCTGCTTCCGCTGGTATCATGCGACTTGCTTACGTTTCAACTTCAGCAGAACCTTGGGGAAGTGTCCAATGTGCCGCTAGTGTTTGAAATGAGATCAAGAAAACCAACCGAATTTTTTTTATGATGTTCATAATAATTATGATGTGTTGAAGTTAGCAGCCTAGAGTTTTAATCTTGAATCGGATTTTTTAAAATAAAATTTCTGTTCAAGAATCGTTATATCTCTTGTGTCTTTTTGAAGAACTGCAAAACCAAATTTTAGTGCAATTGCAATAACTTAAGGTCGTTGTGAGAAGCTATCGTGTTGTTTCATACCATGTGCTGCATCGCAATACTGGAATGATGTAAGGGTTTTTACTTCTAAACTATCCTCCACATTCGATTTAATACGGCAGTTGGTGGGAACAGAATGAATCCATAATGCTCTTGATATGTACATTGCACTTTCTTGGAATATCTGTTTCAGCTCAATATCTTTAGGGTGTAAACCAGTACTTAAATTGTAGGGGGGGACACGTACCCCAATTGAGGATTTGGCGTCCCCCAATCGAGATTTGAGCGCTGGTTGACAAGACCAAAAAGAGCCGGTCAGAACAAATCCACAAATTCTGGCCGAATAGGTTCCTAAAATGCGGCGAAGACCTTTTTTTGGTCTTCGCTTGATTTCAGGGACGGTATTGCAGAATTTCTGCTGAAGTTCTTTCGCATTCTGAATGCGTTTGGTCAAGCTTTCAAAAGCGTCCCCCCATGCAAAATTTCACAGTTTAAGTACTGGTGTAAACTATAGATATACCCTGCGGTAGTTTCCATCTATTTAGTTCAATTGAAGCCGAACTCGAATCGAACCCCAACTCAAACCGTAGTCTTGACCCTCAAAACAGCGAAAGAAAATTGCGTGGATATTTATTATTTCCGTTTTACTGTCTAAAATCAGGGATACCCCTGCCTAAAGTTAAATCTACTTTCGCTAATAGTGAAACAAGGGTTGGGGCACATCTTTATTACCTTAAGTAGTTCTCATTTCAACAAAACCGATTTCGAAAAGTTTTATGATATGTAATTTTCGCTAGAATGTTTGAGTAATCGCCAATTTAACAAATAAATTTAAAGCAGGTAGAGGCATTAATTTTAGCGAAATGTCTAGTTTTTTCCTCAAGTTCCTAGTACCGGTAATTGAAATGTTTGACCCAAGCCCCACGCTTTTGAGACACCTGCCACCCTTCATTAAAATTGTCAATAACGCGCTCCAACATGTCTCCCGGAATTTCCTGATGTCACATTTGAACTTCTCCTACAGTTTCTCAATTGTTGAAGGATTATTTTCGTAAACCGATCTTGGAAGTAACTCCAGAGGACGTAGTCTGAGGAAATAAGATGTGGGGAAATGCGGAGGCCATGGATTGTCTGTCCTCGAAAATAACTTGTCCTCTGGAAAGTACTGTTTTAGAAGGTTGGAATAATGAGAAGGCGCCTCATTCTGTTGGAAAACAATTGCATTTATGTCATCAAACCTCTACCTCTGTATGGCTGGAATGAAGCGTCGCCTCAGCATGTCCATGTACCGCTCTGAGTTAACTGACAGTTTGGCCGTTATCTACCACATAGCAAGCACAAGTGTTTCTTCGCTGCAGAAGTTTTGTACACTGAGAAGTAAGCTAATTGTAGAAAGAAATAATGCTACTGGGATTTAAACTTAGTTTCGTAGGAACACCTAATTAGGGTTGCCGATTCGCTTTTTTAACAAACTTAAATTGTGAGTTGATGACATACGCTACTAAGTTTGTCACGTTTTTTCAATATAAATCATAAAATACTTGAAAATCAAAGCGAAAAACGTCCAAAAAAAGGTTACTAAAGTTAAGTATATAACTGAAGTAAAACTCCTTAAACTTTGGTAATTCGGCTCCGACTCTCTTAGTTGTTGTCCAGTGTTCATTCAATCTTTTTACTTCTTACTACCACAATAACAGCGAATGTATTGTATAGTAACACAATATAAGACGTAGAATCAGGAAAAACACACATCGTCAGACGTTAAAACATGTAGAGAATCTAAGACAAAAAAGCGATTTTTATTAGCAAGGTTGCTACACCTGTCACACCAGTTGAAGTATGTATAATGTAGGCCTAATTATTTCATCAATCACACCACTGCCGTCGTTAGAGCAAATGAAGTAAGGGGGCACTAAAGTTTGCTTATAAAAACTGACCTTCAGATTTTGCACGGCTACAATTATGCACAATTGTAAAACAAGGCCGGCAGGTTTTTTTAGCTAGTTTCGTCAGCGGCCCATAATTGCTCGAAAAATCTATCTACAGCAGTGAATGCTACCAGACGTGAAACCAGGATTTTGGAAAGAGGAGTGAAGCAAAAGTTTTGTTTTTTTGCACAAACACTGCCTGATTAAGCCCCCGTGATTTGTTTTTTTGCACAAACACTGCCTGATTAAGCCCTCGTGATGCTAAGCAAACTGATGCAACTCAAACGTATCACAAAAGGCATAGTCACTAAATATTTAGTGATTGTGTAAGGGGGCCTGGAGGCGGAGCATCCAGCCGCTGGGCGATTTTTACGATTATGCAGCAAAAATATAGAGATTTTAACGCCATTTTAATCACACTTCGCACTTTTTTAAGCCATATGAATAACTAAATTGCTAAACTTCAGAAGTCATTTAAAAGAATTAAATTCCTAAGCACTTTCAGCCTTCTCCTACGTCAGGTCAAGTCTAAAATACGTTTAAACGCTCGTATTTGGAGGTTTCAAAGTGACTTGGCAAAGAGGGCTTAAGCCCCTTCACCCTGGTCGCGCCACTGACTGTGACCTCAAAATCTTGAGTGTGCTCTAAAAATCAAAACAGAAAAAAATTGTTTTCACGTACCGTATTGTTTCATGTCGTAATCACTAACGAAGGACCGGTAACCATTCTGCAGGCTTACTCCTCTCTGCGACATATCCGTAAAGGCGTGTAATTAAGACGGAATATTGCGTCAGATTAATGTACAGCAGTTGGTTGCGAGCGATTTCGCAAAGAATCGAGAAAACGTCCAAAGAGAATTATGTTTGAACGCTAATTATCTTTTTTCCATCATTGTTTGTTGTCTTGTCGTTGCGTGATGTTTCAAAAACAATATTTTGAGTAAACCAAAATAGGGATAGCGGCACAAGCGGCCGTTAGGGGGTCACGGCCTCCTGCCCCCCGATAGCGACGGCACTGAATCACACTCATCAACATACACATGAAGGCACACACGATGTACGTCAATCTAACGGCTGCAGTACTTGTTCAAATAATTGATAAAGAAAAAAGAAAGAGGGCAGTGACCAGTGCGAGGCCAAGCACGGTTACGTAGGTGGTCAATGGGAGGCGCAACCGGCCAAAACTATGTTTAGCTCAACGGAGCAAGATGAGGAAAGAAAAACCACCCTGAAAATAAAACCTCACCGTGTCCAGAAACCCTTTCAAGCGGCAGCTGGTCATAGTATCAAGATAATAACAATTTTATAATCGATACATATGCATTAATATAATTATATACAACATACAGCAATAGTGAGTCACACTATCCACATTGCGTCTAAATAAATAGCCGGTAAAAAAGTACCATAACTTATGATCGTTTCGATATCTCGGTTAGAACAAAAGTATACTGATTTTTCAAGAGAGGAATTATAGATTTGTGTCTATGTATTGTTGATGATGTGTATCAGATCAATTAGGCAGAGTCCGGTGATACTCAATTTGAAGGGCAACGGCTTTAGTTTGCTGTGCGAACTACTGGAATTCACGACGAAGTTTCAAAATTTGATTGGAAGTTCAGTTGGTTTGGAGAAAAGGAGCACTTTTTTCTGCTTCTCTCTAGTAAAATAGGTTTAATGCGGCAAACATTTGATCAAGATTCCACAATGATGCTGTTCTCAAAATTTGCTCTTCTGCAACCTGTCAATAAGGACATCGGTATCAAACTTTCCTTCCATCATATACTGATACATCAGAACAAGATTTTTTCCACTACCGTGTTGCAACATTTTGTTTCTGAAAAAAAAAAAGTTCAATTATTTATTAACTACCGTACCATACATGTTTTCAATCAAAGAGCAGTAACTGTGGGAAATTAAATGTCGTTGCAAGTCAAACGTGTTTAGCGAGTCAATAGGCCTAGCTCCTATGACGTAAGAGAACGTCACCTTCTAAAGCAGTACACCCTGATTCAATTGCAAGTAAGGTTAGAATCTAAATTGTTACAAACTGGCAACTTCACTTTTCAGTTTTTCAAGGATCAAATTAGTACCGTACAACTAACCATAATCGCAGTCATATTTCTTTATGGGATCCTTTTGAAAACAGTTGTTTCTAGTGCAATATTATATGGAAATAATATTTTGGTTCATAATCGGTCTAGTGCGCGAATTGATGATGCCAGCAGTATCTGTTTTAACCGGCAGACTGTTAAGGAAAACACTGCAGTTACTGGAAGATATTACAGTTAATATTTTGTTAACTGAGTGATGGAATGATGTTTTAAATCAATATCAATCATATTACCTGAAAAAAATTTGGGTTTATTGTTTATACAAAATACGTCACTACAGTCAGTAGTAGCATTGTTTGCTAAAATGGTTTTGGCGCATTCAATTCTGTCTAGTGACTAAAGGTTAATTTTAGAAAAATATCGACTGTTGTGGAACGAAAAAGTTGTTTTGCAACCAAAAACTATTGAGATTTTACAATTTCAACACAAAATTTTAAATTAATTTTGAGCTATCTTTATTAAATGATTTAAATGAAACAAACCTGCCCTGAACAGGGATATTCTTGTCCCTACATCTCCAAATACAAAGATAGTGCCAAGCTTGCCAAAAAAACTCATTGGTATGAATTTAGTTTATGTAATAAAAATTTTGCAATAAAAATCAGCAGGAAGATTCTTTAGATAAATAACAAAAAGGTAAAACATCTTTCTTTTTGAAATGTGCAAGTGGACAAACACAAAACAAGATACCGAGTATGTAATAGCCAAAAAAATTACCTGATTAATAATTTCATTGCCGACATTCCATTGAGGTTGAAAGATCCATGCAAAATCAGGCCGGCAAGAGAATAGCAAACCTAAAAAATAATAGTCAGAGAATGGTAAAAGATTTCTTTATACAGTATATTATAATCTATAGATGCTGTCTAATAGTTTTGACGAGATCAAAACACATTGAAATACAACAAAAACTATATATGTTTCACAAAGCCAACAATTTTCACTAGTGCCAAATAATAGAATTTTCTGTAGTGTTGCATTCTCTGTAAGTAAATAAAAACTTTTGTGCTAGTAACATGATCTAGTAAGGGAAACACAGACTGCTATGATTGTTTACATTTGACTTACTAATCTTATTAATTTAACTTGAGAAATATATCTAATTACTTATCAAACACCATTAGCCAGTTAGATGGAAATCTGACTGTTTGAGATAGCAGAAAAAACATTTACAATAAAAATTTATGCAAACCTGCAAGAAATCTGCAGTCAACTACAAAAGCTCTTCATGGAATTGGATAGCCTTTTGCCATCATGCATTTTGCAGTATTTAGATACTGCCTATCATAAAATCAAACATAAACAAATGTGTAATAGTCCAAGGTTCTTTATCAAGTCCAAAAAAGTCACAAATTAGTAAAAGCTTCAGAAATAAACTAAAGAAGTGACAGATTTATTTACTTCAGATTTCATACATACACAGAACCACAGATAAATACAAAATGATGAGAGACATCTAAAAAACCATAAGATCAGGGTTGATATTTCAGATTTAAATAAAGGAAGTGGCTATTTTGCCTCTTAGAGGCAAAATAGTGTTTTCCCTCTGCTTCGGTTGGGGTTGAGGTAAAGCTTAGGGTTAAGATTAAGGTTATTTTGACATTGGAGGCAAGATACCGGTAGCGTTTAGGACTATATTGCCTCCTAATTGCAAAATAACATGAGGCTATTTAGCCTCTGCAGGCAAAATAGCCACTGCCTTAAATAAAAATACTCTTCTACGTACTAGCACCACAGATCAGAATAAGTTTGTGCATTTATTATTTTTATTCTATTTGCACCAATATGCAATTTTAATCAAATGAGCAATTAATTAAGTCAGAAGAAACATTACAAATGTAACCAATTCAATAGAAATAAACTGGGGATGACTTAAACATATATTACAATCCAGCAAACACTACATAAGAGAAAAAGCAAAAAACAACACATAAAACATAGATTTCACAAGTATAACAACAGCAGAAATAGTACCTAAACATTGAAAAAAAATGCAATATGTTATGCAGAAGTGGAGTCCTTGGCCTCAAGGACGTCCTCGAGGACACAATTTGAAGTCCTTCGCCTTGAACACAAGTCCTCGAAAATGTCCTGTCCTCAGCTTGAAGACAGCACTACTTTATGACATGTTGAAAACGGGCCAAGGTCATGAGCAATGTTGTTTTGTCTTGGAACACGCCAGAGAACTTGCAAAAAAAAAAAAATTTTGACGATTGAATTTTGTGGAAAAGTTGCGAATTTGTGGGCGAAGACCTTTTTTTGAGATCGCCTGCGTTTTGCAAAAATTTTGAGCAAAGACCGTTTATTTTGTTAGTTGGAGAACACTTCCGCATTGTGTCTTTGGTCCTAGACCTAGAGCATTCCCATCCTTGGCCTCAGATTTTTTTGGTGTCCTTGGCCTCGAGCCTTGTGTCCTTGACTCCACCTTTGATGTTAAGCTTGTGATCAACTTAGCTAACCTACAAACCTGCTAACTGAAGTGCTTCTACCCGCAAAGGGATTAATCTGGTATTATCCTGAGCAAAATCTATAAAACAATAACAATTTGCATGTCAGTCTCTGTCAGTCTGTATTCAATTCATGGTCTAACTCTCTTTACTTGAAAAGGAAGCTCTTCAACACTCAAATCAAAAGTAGCATTTTGATGAAGAGGCACAAGAGCAGGGTTGGAAATATTGATTACCGGTAGTAATCGATAATCGATACTATTGGTATAATACATTCTTTGCTTTTGGGTTATCAATCATCACAGATTTTCGTGTTTCAATTTTTTCCATGGATTATTGCCTTTTATTTTCTATGCTTTTTGTTTACAGGTTATTGATTGGTAGAATCTTTATACTTAACTTTTATTCTGGTTGAGTCTGCCTAAGCTTACATTGTTTCATTTCTCTTATGCTACATCTTGCTCTTTATAATTATCCTAAGCGAAGTGACTTGGCGAATGGAACACGCATGGTTAAATAAACAAAGATTCTAGTGACGTTACTCTTTTTTGGAAATTTTTATTTTGATTATTACACTTATAGGCATAAGTGGGCACAAGTCCGTTAATCGTTAACAATGAAGCTGACTTTTTCATTAACTTGTTAATCCGTTAAAAAGTTTTTTTCATGTTAACGGACTAAATCAACTTCCGTTAAGTTTTGTCAACTTCCGTTAAGTTTTGTCAACTTCCGTTATGGTTTTCATTGGTAATATCTTGCACCATTCATTCATCGTACTAGTAAAAAACAGTTTGCACTGGTAACACTTGTTGCATATTTGTATGAGTTTTATTAGACTGTAAAATGCAACTTCCAAAACAAAAAAGAGCACCTTAGCAATAAATATTTCCTTACAATCAGCTCAACAGCATCAATACGTGTTCTAGAAGCCAGTGAATAAAAAGAAATGTAAATTACACGCAAAATATTAACGAATTAACAGACTTTATTAACTTCTGTTAATTAACGCAGAAAATAACTGATTAACGTCAATGAAGGTATGAAGTTTGTTAACAAACTAGTGGTTAATAAAGCTAACGTTTTGCATTAACTTGCCCACCTACGCTTATAGGTTTGGATTAGGGTTTAGGTTAGGCTTTGGGTTACAGCTAGAACTGGGGTTAAGGTTAGGGTTAGGGCTAAGGGTTAGTTTTTTAGGCTTTATTTCAAAATGTCTGTGCGAATGGAACATTCGCCAAATCTCTTCCCATCCATAAAGCATATTTTTCATATCCCTTATAGTAGGCTACAGTAATGATACCAGTTTTTCCTCTCACAAGTTACATTTAATGGTCAATACAGCAAATCTTTCAGTGAATCCTAGTGAAAAACAGAATATAAATTTTTGTTCGCAATTTAGCATCGATTAGTGGATTACTAATTTTTGCTTTTTGTTTTTGATATCTTTGCTTTTTGTTGCTTTTACAGTCTTTGCTTTTTGCTTCTGATAACAACTATGGTAGCCTACTGTATCACAATTCTTTGCTTTTTGTGTGAATTATCGATATCGATTTGTCTTTACTTTGCTTTTAAACAGCATCAACTTTTAACCCTGTACAAGAGCTACCAATATCTGAATCTGATATATTGCGTAAGCCTAGTCTGACCATAATGGAGGTTAGGTTGCCAGTGATCTCGTCACACAGTGATTGCAACATTCTGAAGACAAAAAAAGCTTACCTTGCAATTGTATCGCAATTGTGCCATTGCATTATTACAATTCAAGCATTGACCGAAAAGGCAGACATTAAACTAGGCTACTCTAGCATCCTCGGAGCTAGTATCTTGCTTTAAAACCCCTAGGCTACTTTATGGCCAAATCACTGTGATGAAATCTATTTTTTGTGATGAGATCACTTGTAGCGATAGGCTAACAGATACGGTAACACATAGGCTAGAAAATTACCGTACTAATTAACAGCGCTTCTTTCTATTCAGTTTCCAAACAGTGACTTTCAACCTTCCAAAGTTGCTACACAGGAAGGTAGCATCCTAATACAAGTGCTTATCTACATCATTCATCAAAGCCTGGATTTGGACTATGGCCAGAAACTCAGAACTGAGAAAGGCTGAAAGGGTAGGCTACAGTACTACTAACACAGTAGCCTACAAATAGTAAAAACCTACAAGTAAAAGTCAAGAGGCATTTGCCTCGGATTTCCCCAATAAATCTGCGTCCCACATTCTTGACACTTCACTCCTTAAAAACAGTAAGCTATGCTTATGACCAGTAATCTACACGCATAGGCCTAATCAATTCCCAATTCATCCTCATTCAGCATTAGCCTACACATTATGCCAATAAAACTGCTTAAACACTTCACTGCTTCATTAAACATTAGCCTATCTTCTAGAATTTCTAGCATTCACTTTCCATTGCTTCTCAGTTTAGCCTTGTGAGTTGATAAATAAATCAACAAACTCAAATCTCAACTGCCACTTCAATTCTCAGATGGCGGTACTGATAAATTTTGGTACCGCCACCTGTGATTTTAGTACCGCCACCTGTAAACTTAGTTCCGCCACCTGAACTTAGAAGTGGCGCCACCTGAAGCTGCAAGTGGCGCCACCTGAAGCTGCAAGTGCGCCACCTAAACTTAGAGGTGGCGCCACTTGAACTTGGAAGTGGCGCCACCTGAAGCTGCAAGTGGCGCCACCTGAGCTTGGAGGTGGCGCCACCGCCACTTGTATGTCTGACCCCGTCTCTATTTATTACCTCAAGTAGTTTTTATCTTAATAAAATTGATCTCAAGCAATGTCTCTTTAAGGCTATCATACCTCACAGTCCTTTGGCCACTAATTTAGTAATCAAAACCCAAGGCTATCTATCTCCATATTATATACTCCTTATGCTATCAGTAATCATACCCCCTCACCTCTCTAATCACCATACCTTATAATTGGTGTTGGGCAAGTTAATGAGAAACGTTAACTTCTGTAAGAGTTAATTTGCTAAGAATTTTTTAACAACTTTTTAACTAAGTTAAGTAGTTAACTGAAAAACAACAGTAACACAAGTTAAAGTTAATTGTTAATTCGTAATTTTTAAAAAAATTCTATATTAATCCGCTGTTGATGCCCAATAAAATGATTCCATTTCCAAAGAAGATAAAAATTACTCCTGATTTCTGTTACTGCGGTATTTACTATTCTAGTACAGATAGACAAAGTGGAAGCCTTTTTTTAATTCATTTTTTTATATCTATTGTTATAGCAGTAAGACGCATGGTGTAGCCTAGAAGTTTAACGGATTAACGTAAACATTAAAGTAGTTTAACAAAAGTTGTAGTTAATAAGTTAACTCACAAAAGCTTTTTAACTTTTTAACTCGTTAATGAAAAACTTAACTATGTTAGTAATGAGTTAATGCCCAAAGCTGTTTATAATCATCTGTTCTGAAGACTTGTGTTTCGTCCTGGCTGATTTTGTGACGTAATAGCTTGCCGCATAAAATTTGCTTCCAAGTGTTGTTTTGCCCAAAATCATAGTTAGCTTTTCTTGTTTTTTTGTATCTAAATTGGTTAAACCGAATGAACCCTTTGAAGGACAGCGTTTTGGAAGATTATTGTTTTGCGTTAAACTTAGGGTTCTCTGAGTCATTTGTTTTTTGCCGCAGTTTCTTTTTATATTGAAAATCTATCATTTTCGAAGTTAACAGTTTTAGCGAAGGTTGTGCATGGCGGTCGGAGTTATCAAAAATTAGAAATTATTAAGTTATTATTTGAGTTTCAATTGTAATTGTAGAATTTGACAGTATAGTTTGATTGACATATTTCTCGAAAATTGACTTTTAGTGATCTTTTTCTTAATTACTTTTTTATTACTAAATTAATTATTGTTTTATATTATTTTATTAATTTACGCTAACTTTGCTTTTGTTTTTTGATTCTATTTGAATAAGTCTATTTGAATAAGAACGATAAGGTAATTAGTTTAGTTATAGATAGATAATAGATAGGAATAGCCCGAATAGGTGCATGATTGATCGATTATAGTCAAGCGACAATAAAGCCAGAAGACTTTGGTAACTGTCGCTTTTTGAATAGAAAACCTTTAGAACAATCATCATTAAACCCAGGGTGCAGACTCAATAGATTTTTATTTGAATTGAAGTATAGTCTATTCTGACAAGTGTGAGTTTTTTTGTTTTTTTTAGTTTAAATACAGCAAAAATATCAAGTTTTTCAAGTTTGGAGTTCATTCTGACAAAAATGCTAAGTCTACTTTTCGGCTAATTGCTCTCATTTTCTATACAACATGCTGTGTTTCTATGTTGCCACAGCATAAACAAATGAATGATAATCTTAATTTACCCTGCATAATTAACAAAAAAATTTTTTCTGACATTTCTTTTTTGGTTTATGAAGTTCTTTTCAGTGAACTCAAACTTGATCAGTTTTATTTGAGTTCGAGTTTAGACAAATTATTTTTTTGAGTTCAAGAAATTGATTGTTTTTATTCGAGTTCAAGTTTGAGTTTGCAACCCTCATCAAACCCTTTATTAGTGCCTTGTTATTTGAATTCAATGACTTTATTTTTGTGATTTACTGTATTTTTTGAACTATAAAGTGCATGATCAATACATGACCTTTATTGCTATTATTTTCTTATAGAAGGTGCACTATATATATGAGATGTTACTTAAAGAGGTCTAAAAGTTGTAAAACTCTAAATAGCTCTGATTTAAATTGTAAAGAGAAAAAGAGTATAAACTAATTCATATCAGGGTTCAAAATTAACGTTTGCCCGCTTGCTCAAGGCAAGTTGAAATCGCCTCAAGCAAGTTATTTTTCGGCTTAGCTTGCCCGATGGGCAATCTGACGAAATACAGCGTATTAAACAACATCACAAAGATTATTCACAGATGCATTTTAGGTCTGCTTTAGCTGCAATAAAGTAAAATATGCAAGTAGAGAAAGCTGTTGCTTCCTTTATTTTAGTTAGCACTTTGTAAGTGTCACAATTAACACTTTGTTGTAATCTTACGCACATTATTAATTGCAGTTAACTCTTCTTAATCGCAAGTACATGTTTAATATCCAGACACGTTTGGGAACTTTTTGGCACAAAAAGCTACTTTTTTTTTTACGAAAAAATTTCCCACACTTGCCTCATAAACCTCTGTATCAGATATCACAAGTGCTACACTGCGCTACGTAAAAGCAACGTCAAAAATTTTGCAATTTTTTTGTTATGATTATTTTGAAAATACTTTAGCTCCTATTGCAAAAAATTTCAGCTTTTTAGCTAGTGTAGTTTCCAAAATATTTGAATTAAAATGTGTTTGCGAAAAACTGCAACATTAGTCAATATCACTGTATGTATCGTAATAATTGAAATAATTACAATCAAAAAATCAATTTTTGTGTAGTGCATGATTGGAAAGAGTTACTTACTGCATCATATTAACATAGCATTGCCTACAAAAACTTGATTCTCGAAATAGGATATGCAACTACGTGTATTTTGTAAATTCACTGCTTTTTGCCTAGAACTGAGAAGTACATTTCACAAATTTTTTTCCAAAGTTAAACAACCTCTGAACTTATTGCACCTATTTTTTTCGAGCAAGATGAAATTTGATATCACTTGCTCAATGGGCAAGTTGTTACAAAAGTTATTTTTGGCCCCTGCATATATAAGGGGATCACGTCTTTTCGGTGCGACCATTTCGGCACCACCTATTTCGTTGCCGTTTGTTTTCTGCACAGATCGTTTCAGCGCCAATTCGGTGCTCTTTGACGGTTCACGTATTTTGGGTTAGGGTTAGGGCTTTGGGTTAGTGTTAGTAAAAAGCACAGAATGTTGGCGCCGAAAAGGGCCGCGTCGAAATGGTCGCACTGAAAAGTCGTGGACCCATATATAAGGCACAACTTTAGTTTTTTGAAAATTTTAGTAACGGTCTTTTAAGTGCGCCTTATGGTCTGAAAGTTATGGTATTTTGCTACAGTTTGGTATTGCAATTGCTGAATGTTTAATGTGTTTTAGATATTCTAATTCTATGGTTATGTTTTCCAGATTTTGTAATAAGAAGAAATTTTATCATTTGCATAATCTATAATATGTCAACGGTATGTCAGTAACATGCATTTTGTGCTTGAAGTGTTGCGTGATTTAAAAGCACAGTGATGTATAAAGTCAAAAAGGCTGTTTGTAATTTTGAACAATTACAGCATGAAGTAGAAGATGGAATTTGGGTGATTTATACAATGTTTTGTGTTTTCAAGGATAGATTCTACTTTCAAGAATAAACAATACAGAATAGTAAAGATGATACTAAAAAAAAGTAAACATACTATTAAAATAATGCTGCAAAAAATGATAACGTCAAGAAATTCCAAAAAATATACAAATGTTCTCGACCATGTTCCTTTAGTATCTGATCTAAAACACAACAAATGGCCACAAAATTACACAAGTGGCCCAATGGTGCCCCTAAATGACAGCAACAATGACTGAACGATTAACGAGTCATCAAATTCCTCAAAGATTCATTCTCAAAAACTGTGAAAAAATTCCACGGTAAGTACTTTGAAAATCTGTTTATGTTATACTATACAACTTATAGTATCATTACCAACTAATTTTGTGTGAGAAATCATTGTGATTGTTTAAAATGTACTGCTGCTTTCATATCACTGTAGGCACTCTTTAGTTACCAATACATGCAGCATTTAGGGTGATTTGTTTAAATAATGGATAATATTTCTGGAACACACTAGAAATAAATAGGAACAAAAGTAGTTAAACCTTGAGTAAAGTAAAGGAAAGGTTTTTCAACATAATTTGGTGGAAGTCTAGTTTAAAATACAGTAATAGACTAAGCTAGCCAAGCCAACTCAACTGACCGCTACAAACTGACTGCGAGCCAACGGTTTCATCACAAAGTGAGGGTTTCTGGGGCAAGATGGCTCTGGGGATATCGGCATCATTTGATTTGCGGTCAGTTTGTCATGGTCAGTTGTTATGAACCCAAGGCTAGCATGAAAGTTTGTCAATTTTATCAGTTTGCTGATGTAAAAAGTCGACAATTTGCCGACTTTCATAATTTGTTACTAACATTTATAGCCATTGGTTGTAGTTCAGATAGTATTGTACTGCATTACTATAGCATTAAAAGTTTTAAAACATATATAATGCGTTGATGTAAACAGACTTCACCATTTTTAATGATAATGTAGTTATTTATTTGCTAAATATTTTTTTAGAAACAGCGGATATGAAAAAGAATCTGAAGTTATCTTGCATCATGGGAAGAAAATGTAATGCACAAAAAAAGGCTACGCTATTTCAATTAAACCAATTTTCCAAATGAAGAAGATGCTCTTCTTCGCTGAAAAGGGAGCTTTCAAAACCACGCAATATTTCAAAGAGATTTTGTTGTAAAATGGTTTGTGATATTTCACTGTCAACTTTTGATTTACATCATTGTAAAGTTGAATTCTTCTAAATCGTGTTTACCTCAACAAAAGCTACGAGTTTATTTTTTAAGCATGTGATGTATTTGCTATTCAAACATGCCGGACCGATTTATGTATTGTGTTAGCTATCATCATTTGCTCATTCATTCTGGATGTTTTGTGAAAACTAAAAGGGCATTCAAGTTGTCTTGACTAAAACGTTGAGAAAAGTCTAGCATGCATTCTCACTAATTTTGAGCTTTCTATTTCTTACCGTTTTCAAGATACTGTGTTTCAAAGTTAACGATTTTCTTCTTGAGTTGCCACTAATGCAATTTTGTCAGGGTTATGATGATAGAAGATTAACTTTTAGAAAAGTGAGACGTGCTTTTACTCAAAAGACTGCTAATTTGCAATTTCTTCTCAACTGCATTTCGACAGCAACGCTCTCTCATAACACTTGTTAGTAGTTGAAAACAAGTAGTAACTTTTGAAATTTCGCTTTTAATGCAACTTTACAAAATTTGCAAGGGGAAAACCTTACATTTTAACTTTCATGTCTTGAAAACGGCTCAATGGAAAATTGTGGAAAGATGAAATTTTGTGAAAATATTCTTAAAATCTCTGAATATTTTGAAGGAAAAAAAAAGAAAAACAAAAACGTCCGCCTTGATCGCATCGATTGGCCCAGTCTACATTATGCATAAAATCATCTACGTACGAGCGTATCCTTAGTTTATTTTCGCCAACTGGAATCTTGTACGATAAGAAGGCGGTACGCAGCGCGTACTAAATTCTGTTTTAAAAAAAAAGGCTACGGTCGTACGCTCACGATTTTATGCCCAGTGTAGACCTGGTCTCAAGCGAACTACATCATGGATTTTACTAGTTTGGGCCCACACGACAGAAGTTTTCTCGTACACATTAATTGCGAAAAAATTTTAAGGTAGGCTACCGAACGAAATACTCGTTAAAAGCAAGGGGTTGTTTTTACACGTTTATCTGGAGCTCTGAGAGCTGGCTAACATCATTTCGCTTGCCAAGTTGCTTGGATCGATTGCGAGATGTAACTTGAGTAAAAATACGTCACATTTTTTCGCCAACTTAACGAAGATTTTAAAGCGCTCTTCAAGCGTGCGAGTAATGTTTTTTTTTTTGGTTCCCAAAAATTCAATGGCGAAATATTGAAAACTTCTACCTAAAGCGAATTTTTGCTGAAAATTACTTAAAATCGTCGCCATGTTCGCAATTAGACTGCTGAGAAAGCGAATTGCATTTAGAACCAAGGCGTAGCCGGGGAGGGGGGCGGCCCCTCCTCCTTAATTGAAATGCTGCCAATGATAAAAATATCACAAAAAAAGACTATTGTTTCTTCAGTTTCTTTTAGCATCTTCGCGTACAACAGTAATTAACAATAGTATTGATTTAGGGGGCTCGGGCATCCTCAATTTAATTTTTACCAACCAATTTAAATGGGCCCCCTACAATAACATTTAAATGGCCCTTAATTGAAATGCTACCAATGATAAAAATGTCACAAAAAAATATTGTTTCTTCAGTTTCAATTTTTTTAGCGTCTTCGCGTACAACAGTAGTTAACAATAATATTGATCCAGGGGGTCCGGGCCCCCTCAATTTAATTTTTACCAACCAATTTAAATGGGCCCCCAACAATAATATAGTTCCAGGGGGCCCGCTCAATTTAATGTTTGCCAACCAATTTAAACGTATAGCCAGAGTAACATTAAGGTTTTTTTCCTAAAAGTTGCCAACTGAGGCCCTCATCTAACCTTTTTATGAACGCAATGCAATACCATTAACCAGGGACGGATTTCATATATGGCTCAGTGCCAGGGGCCCCGCACTCAGATAAGACTTTTTTGGTCTTCACCTGTATTTGGAAGAAAAATATTGCAAAAATCCCAAAGTGCCAAGGGCTCAACTCAATGTAAATCCGACCCGGGCTATAACATGGTTTGTAGGCGTAACTATCTGCTGTACATTTTTCAATAACAATTCACTTTCACCTCGCCAATTTTTATGCAACAAAATACTTTTTAAAAAAATTAGCTACAGTAAAGGAAATGCTCATTTAACAAATTTTTGAATTGAGAGGGCCTGCGCCCCTTGGCGTATACGTACTCCTATAACTGGTTGTTTTCATGACAAAACAATCTCTAAGGAAAATATTTGACTGGATTGTTATGTACTGCTAAAAAACTGCAGGATGCAATGCAATTTACTTCCCCCTACTGGGCCAAATCACTTACAAAATTTAACACCAAAATGCAGAATTTTAGACGTGTTTTGGACTTAAATTGCAAGCAAAAGGAAAACTGAACAACTTAATTTTTTCAATTGGCTTTCAAATGTTAGAAATCCAGTATTTTCAAAAGGCTATAAAAACGTGCGAAATGTGATCCAATGGCATTAAAATAGCTTTTTCCAAAAAATAACGAAAAATTGCCCAGCGTCTGGGGACTTCGCCCCAGACTCCATAGCCTCGGGCGGCATAGGGCTCCGCCCCCAGACCCCCGTCTGTGTTACGTTTGAATTACGGTACACTTCTTTACCTAAAGACGTCTCCCAATTTAGACATTTCCGCATTTTAACTGTTGGTTTAAGCCCTCTCCCATGAACGAGTTCCTAGTTACGTGCCAACACCAGGCCACGGCTTCTGATGTTCTATTTTACGATATCTTTACCCCCACAAAAAATTCTCTTTCGAAGTTTCTGATGACGTCATTGGATGTGATTTGTGGTTTGCCCCCCCCCAATGGAAAATCTTGGCTACGCCTATGTTTAGAACCATTTGCTATTTCGTCTGATAAGGAAAAATTGCGTAGCACCAGTTGACAAAATTAGCATTACACACTTTTTATAAGGAAAAATAAGAAAAACAATGCCAGCCTCGGCAGCAAAATAAAACAAAAATAAACGAAAAAATTTGAGTGATTTTGTGCTTGCAAGCAAAATTGCAAGTATTCCAAGATTATAGAGTGCTGTTGCTCTGCGCAAGCAATTGAGAAAATTTGTTGACAATTCAACTTGAAAAAAAGCTTGTTTTTTCTCGTTTGCAAATTTACGATGCCGCAAAAGCAGTGGAGAAAGCTTTCACTTAAAGCAGACAGAGCAATAGGAATTAAACCGTGTTACAAACATGGCCGCTAAAATTGACATCGAGGCTCTCAAAATTTTTACAAAATCAAGAGCAAATGAAGCTGAAAACCTGCAAAAAATAAAAACAGCCAGTATCGACTCAAGATTTACCGGTTCTAAAAAAAAGTGTACTTCGACTTGGTCACGTTTGAAAACTTTTGAAATCAAAAGTTACTGTTAACATATAAATATAAGTTTAACCACCAACAACCTCAAGGGCGCTTTACGTCATTTAAAAAAATTCTAGTATGGAAAAAACTTGTTCTTTTTTAACATTGATCCAAACCAGTAGCGTAGCCAAGGGGGGGCTCGAGCCCCCCCAATTGGCTTGTGAAGTATGCAAAATCGCACGTTTTTGTTGCTTTTTAGGCCGATTTTTGGTGAAAAATTGAAAACAGTCCCCCCCAAAGGAAATTGGGCGCCGAAGTTGTGATGTAGATGTCGTGATTCGTTGTGAAAAAGTGTTTGAATTTCCGATTTTGGCCTAAAAATCAGACTCAATTTCGGTGTAGACCTTTTTTTTTTTGTTTTGTTTTGGAGACCACTTGTTTTTGGGCTGAAAAATTGTTTGAACTTCCGACTTTGGCCGAAAAATCAGACTCAATTTCGGTGAAGACCTTTTTTTTTTTTTGGAGACCACCTGTTTTTGAGCGGAGAAAACGTTTGAATTTCAGAGCTTTCTGAGAAATTCCGTCTCAAATTTCGGACAAACCATGAGAAACTGATTCAAGAATAATGAAAATTCGGGTTAAATTCCTTTGCACTTTTCTCACTCTTTCAAAAGAGCCCCCCCCCTTTTCCAAATCCTGGCTACGCGCCTGATCCAAACATATAATTAAATTTTTTCCTTCATTAACTAATTTAATCTAAACTATGACTGAGTCGTTGGCATTAAAATTCGAGTTGAATCTTCTACATAAATGCGACTTGAGTTGTTTCAAAAAGTCATAAAATGCGACTCTGGTCAAAGCTCTGACTAGAGTCGTTTCATCCCTGAATTTAAATTAAATGCACACTTACCAAAAGGTGTTGAGAATCGGAGATAAAATTATTGTTTTTACCTATGTTTTGTATTGTTTGTTTTTAACTGATTTTTATTAATGTGCGAATTCGGAAATAAATTCTTCTTATACCGTTATAAGATATTTTGAAATACTTGTGTACTAGTGTGTTTTCAAGTTTGGGTTAATTTTGTGGTCAGAAACCTAACTAGTGTATTAGCAGTAGTTAGAAAATGTAATCAATAAAGAAAGACATTGTAATTTCATCTTGGTTTTGTAAGTATAGCTCATGGCCAAAAGACAACGAGTTACAGCGTTTGCCAACCAGTGGCGGATTTAGGGGGAGATGCATCCCCCCCACCAGCCTAAAAGTAACGATTTTGGCCGAAAAATCAGCCTCTGTTTCGAATAATTTGGCTCCAGTTAGGGATGCATCCCCCCCATCAGCCTAAACCTAACGAATCCGGCCGAAAAATCACTCCCAATTTTGGTGAAGACCTTTTTTTTTTTTTTTTTCGGAGACTACCTGAATTTGGGCGAAAAAAACGTTTGAATTTCCGATTTCGGCCGAAAAATCACTCTCAATTTTGGTGAAGACCTTTTTTTTTTTTGGAGACCACCTGAATTTGGGCGAAAAAAACGTTTGAATTTCCGATTTCGGCCGAAAAATCACTCTCAATTTTGGTGAAGACCTTTTTTTTTTGTTTTGTTTTGGAGACCACCTGAATTTGGGCGAAAAAAACGTTTGAATTTCTGAATTTGGTCGAAAAATCACTCTCAATTTTGGTGAAGACCTTTTTTTTTTTTTGGAGACCACCTGAATTTGGGCGAAAAAAACGTTTGAATTTCCGATTTCGGCCGAAAAATCACTCTCAATTTTGGTGAAGACCTTTTTTTTTTTTTTGTTTTGTTTTGGAGACCACCTGAATTTGGGCGAAAAAAACGTTTGAATTTCTGAATTTGGTCGAAAAATTACTCTCAATTTCGGTGAAGACATCCGAATTTTTGAGGTTTTGTGCTTAAAATCCCCCCCCACCAAAATTTTCTAGATCCGCCACTGTTGCCAACCTCTTATCGTCTATATCGGGGGTTCTCAAACTTTTGGTGTTATGAAGCCCTTGAAGAGGTTGACCATTATTTTCGGAGCCCCACTATAAATTTCTAAAAAACAAAGTAAACGAATAGGTTGCGGAGACCCTAGGTTTTTTTAGCGGAGCCCTGGGTCTCCGTAAGGAGCACTTTGAGAACCTAAGGTCTATGGAGTCGAGGACACAAGGCTCGAGGCCAAGGACACAAAATAAATCCGAGGCCAAAGGGGAATGCTCAAGGATACAGGTGCAAGTGTTCTCAAAAAAAAGGTCTTCCGAGAAAATTTTTCAGGCGATCCCCCAAAAAAAACTAAAAAGAAAGGTCTTCAAGAAAATTTTTCATGTGATCTCCAAAAGAGGAAAACAAAAAAAAGTCTTCGCGAATATTCCGCGAGGTTTCTGGCGTTTTCCAACTACATTTTAACCGTTCAAAAAAAAATAGTGCTGTCCTTGAGCCGAGGACAGAGAAATTTTCTAGGACTTGAGGCTTCGAGGCCAAGGCCTTGACCTTCGAAGCCAAGGCCAAGGACTTCAAAATGTGTCCTTGAGTCTTTCACCTCAATGACTTCACTTCAATAATGTGTCCTTCACCTCTGGTATTTGAGATTTCCGCCAATCAAAGAAAGCTGTAGCCAGTACATTTCAGCTCTCGAACACATGTTTGTTTGCAAATATTCGTTCTTAAGAAATGTAGTTAGTATAGTGGCGAACCTTTGGCAGCACTGTTTTGGTAGAGGAGGTTAATGGAACAAGATTTAATCAGATATAGCTAACACAAAAGTTCAAATGCACAAACGTCGTTGGTTGTCGGTTACGCAAGTGTCGGTTTTAGCACTTGGGTGACCGACGATACGCTTCAATGCTCATCGTTATGTCTTGGTTTAGGAAGGCTTTATTTCACCGGAAATTTTTATCTAGTTTTTTATTAATTCTGACTCAAATCTGACACAAACTCAAATGCTTACTCTAAAACTATTCCCAAATCGAACCCTAACCCAAACCCTAACCTAAACCCTAATCTTAACCCCTAAAAAAGCAAATGAAAAAAGCGCGGATGAATATTTCTCATTTTCGTTTTATTTTCTTTAAGTTGAAAATTTTCGGTGAAATAGCCACTACCCTTGGTTTATTAGCGCCATTTGTGAGGTATCCATCAGAGGCTTGGATGGTCGAGTGGTAAAGACTTCGGAGCGTTAATCATCAATGCGTTGGGATTCGGGTTCGAAACCCGTGAAGATCGAAGGTGAGTTCACGTGAAAGTTGGAAGAGTGAAACCCGTGAAGATCGAAGGTGAGTTCACGTGAAAGTTGGAAGAGTCGAGTACCGAAAGAAAGAGTCGGAAACGAAGCAGGTAACAACAAGTAAATAGAATACAGTACCAAAAAGAGCAATGACTGATGAGAGAGAAAGACAAAACCCACATATGAAAATGAGAAAAAAATTTCAAATAGAGAGAATAAAAATTCAAGTAGAGAAAATAAAAATTTGTTTTTCTCCCCAAACATTTTTCGGCTACCCAACTATTACAAGTGAAACTACTGCAGCCGGAAAATCCGGTCACCGTAATATTCATTTTCCCACTTGCGTAACCGAAGTTTGTGACCTTATAAGGTAATATTTTCGGTTACCGTAATACGACTTTTCTCGTTGCGTAACCGGTTTTCGGTGAAATAAAGCCTTCCTAAAAATTTCCGGTGAAATAAAGCTTTCCAATAAATAAATATGATGAAAAAAAAAAAAGAAGATGAAACAAAGGCATACAAATAAAATGTAGATGAAACAGGTTAGTGGGAAACAATCATCAGACTCTGAGACTCAGAGCAGAGGCACATACTATAGCCTTGCCACATACCCTCCCTGTATGCAGTTGGCCTATGGTATCGGTACAACGCTTGCATTTTAGAGTGGCAGAGTTAGTTCAGTGTAGCCTACAGTACAGTATTCGTCAATAGGTCATGGCATAGCCTATCTGGTATGTGGTTAACAGGGGCGTATTTAGGGGGTGGACATTGGGCCATGGCCTTCCCCCTTTGGGTCGCCAGGATAGTATAATTAGCATAGAATAGTATGCAAAATTGTGGCATGCCCCCCCTCTTTGTAAGTTGGGCAGAAGGTCTGACCTTTGTATTTGGCCTTCACCCAATTTTGTGCCAAAAACCGGACTAAATTTCAGTGAAACTACGCCATCAGGGCTTCGAATTTGATGTGTCAAAGTGCTGTATTTAAATCGAATCAATGCGAAAAACGCAATCCGGTGCTCCAGCGTTTTGATGTCCGAAACCGGGATGGTGCAGTAGACACTTCCAAAAATATTTCTCAGGGTTATTACATGTCTTACCCTTTTATCCCTACCAACCCACTTTTGGCCACTATGAGTTTTTTTTTCTTTTTTTTTGTTTCCCAATCTTGTGCGCTCTTCTTCTAAACCACAACACATCAAAATTTACTTTTTGTATAAAGTTGTTAAGATGCAAATGCAATTTTGTCTCCCGAAATTTTTTGGGGCCACTCCTCCAGAAACCCCCAATATGGGGCCCCAAAAATAAATTTTTTGATTGCTCGAGCTTGGGCAATAGTTTTTTTTTATATTAGTAGATGTTTAAGCTACAAAAAATGTTTTGACATAGTTTAGGGGTACCACTCCCCCAGAGGCCTTCAAATGGACCCCCAAAAATCAATTTTTGAACGGCTCAGGCTAGGGCATTATTTTTTTTTATCAACAGATGTTTAAAAAACAAATATTTTGACATGGTTTGAGAGGGCCACCCCTCTGAAAACCATCTAAAATGATACCCCCAAAACCAATTTTTATGTATGTCATAAGCTAGAGAGCTAATTTTTTTCTGATGTTTGTGGAAATTTGAAGAATAGATAACTTGCGGTGCGGTGCAGCGTGAACTTAGTTGCATTTGTATGCGGTGCAGTGCAGCATGCGGACAAGGTTTGCAGACACAGCGTAGCATGCGGATGATGCATTTTTTGTTATTCGCGCCATCTCTATCCCAGACTGTGACTTTATTGACTCCTTTTCTTCAGTTGGCGCAAATTTCTGGCGTTGTGTTCATGGTCTCCTTAGCCTCTCCAACTTGGGATAGGCTTGAAGGATATGAGTAGCCTACTGGAAAATGTCTATTGCGCTGTCTATATGGTACAGACTTAGTCAATAGTTTGACTATTATTAGATTTTTTTTGTGTCTCAGGTAGGCTAGTATTGTAGGCGTATTTACTCTGAGTAGCCCAGTTGTACTGATCCAGTAGTTTTGTGGTGAAGCGTTTCTGGATTACAGTCAAACCTCAGCAGTCAAACAATCTAGTTTGTTTGACTGTACAGTACACCGTACAGCTCTGAGCTGAATAAGACTGAATGAAGTATTCTGCTTTAGTAGGTAAGCGTACTAAATGTCTAAAGCAACAATGTCAACCAAACCATTAAAATCAGTTGGTTCTGAAGATATTGATGATTTTTCCTCTGTGTATACGGATGATTTTGAAACTGAATCCCCAATATCATCTCCTGATAATCGGTAAGTTATATTAACAAGGTACTGTAATAACTTCAGTCGTGCATCAGCTGTCAATAACCTAAGCTATATAGCGTATCTTACACAGCACAGTACACTTCATATTTAGAATTTATAACTAGGCTACAAGGTTCTGACACGTACCAGTGACACTGTGACACCAGTGACACTGTGACAGACCCTTACCCTATCTCTGATCTTATTTAGGGCAGTGTCTACTGTCCAAAACACAGATTTTCATTTTTTGCGAAGTCTGAAATGCAGTTGCACCAACTTAACACTCATTTAACTCTTTCTCACTGTTTTGAATGATTTAGGATTGTTGCTGGCTACTAACATTCATCACACATTTGAAGTTTTTTGTTTTTTTTTTTGGAAGTGGCTGGTGGTATGTTATGTAATGCCCATAAAAAGAATAAGAGAACAAAGAGTGAGCGCTCATTTACTTCTTTTTCTTTTAAATTATCATTAAGGTTTGGGATAGATTTTGAGTTTGGGTTGGGATTAAGGTTAAAGTTAGAGCTAGGGTTAGAGTTTGGATTAGGTTTAGGGTTGGAGTTAGGGCTAGGATAGCGATTTTCTTATTTTTAAGTAATGTAACAGCATCCTCTGCCTTTTTTTTTTTGAAAAGGCTTGGCACATGTTCTGTGCATGCAGACTTTTCATGATAAAACCTAACCCTAACTTATAGCTGTAACAATTAAGATTAAAATTTCGGAGAACAAGTGACATCACTAGAATCTTTGTTTGTTACTGGTTTAAGTTTTAACTGCATAGTGCATACTTTCCAAGCGCCAAGTTTAACCATGCACATTTCTACCCTTGAGTTCAGAGTTGCCACCAAGCTTACTTTCTTCTTGATATAAATATATATTAGCCAACCAGTTAGGTGTATGCTCTTGTTTGATGCTGACAAAGGGACAAATCCCAAAAGGAGCAGTGTCGAAAATAGATTCTATGCAAAAAAGTCTGTATTTTCATTTTTAGGATGGCAAAACATTCGTATAACTGCTCTTTCCAGCTTACTCAATTGTGTGTTGATGGGACTTGTGTATAAATAACCTCTGTCATTACTTAAGTTTAATTTTTTGTTTTTAGATACAAAGAAGAAAGACAAATAAGGATCAGCAAAACTACAGAAAGTGAAGGATCTTCATTTTCTGGACATCAAAAGCATTGTAAGTGTATTGAAATCCTTTTCTGTTTTTAGATAGAATGCTTCATTTCTTATTTCATCGAAAATTTCTATCTACTTTAATACTAATTTTAATCCAAAATTAACCCAAACTCAAATTGTTATTCAAAAATTAATTCCAAATCTAACCCAAACCCTAATGTTAACTATTAACCATCAAAAAAGCAAATGAAAATGCACAGATGAATATTTCTCATTTTATACTTTTTGACTTCAAATTTTCTGCCCAAATAGTTGCTCTATTTTAGATTGCATTATATTATTATTTGATCAAATAAGCAACCAAGATCTGTTTCACCTGCAAAAAAATTAATCAAGTATTATGGTAATTTTAACCATAACTCCAATCCTAATCTTAGCTATTAAATACAGCAGTGAACAAAACTGACTGCATAAATTTTCTTTTTTTTTTGTTGTTGAAATAATGTTACTAGTTACTCAGCCAATATTTTAGAAAACACAAGGCTGATATAAGCTAAAGCAAGTAATTACGGCCCGTTTATGAGTTGCACTCCTGACTTCCATACGATGGTAGCTTGCCTGCAGGCTTGGAAATCGAATCCTAGAGTCTTGTTTCAGAAATAAGCGCAGTCACTTAATCAACTGGAGAGTAGTTAGATTTGTTCATGTTGTTATGATTTAGTGTTGGTGGTGCAATTAGTTAAACATTTTCGTGACTACTTTCACCCCTTAAGCAGCACATAAACAAGCAATATTTCATTTAGATATCAATACTCACAGCAAAAGCCATAGAGGTCATACTTCAAAACTGAAACCTGGCTGTAAAGCAAAGGCTCAAAGAAATGGAAAAAAGAATATGAGCCCAGTAAAGGTTAGAGAAAGTCTTATTTTGCTATACTTTGAAAAATTAAAAGAAATGCTTAATTTGTAACACAACAGCCAAAATTCCATGAACAGAAAAAAATTATGTAAAACCCTTTTCGACTACAGTGAACCCTTGTTTATCGCGGGGGATTCGTTCCAAAAATAACCCGCAATAGGTGAAATGCGCGAAGTAGTCAGCTTTATTTTTTTACTGTTATTTTACAATGCAATACTGTACTGCGGAATGAAACAAAAAATAAAACCTCTTTTCAGGCCCAAAATGTCTTTCAGAAATAGAAATATTAACGTTTTCTTACAAATAACTATAATAGTTTAAAGAATGGTGTTGTAAAACAATATTTTTTTTATTGTAATGAACTTTTAGACAACAGTAACGCCCCTAAGCCAATCAGAATTCACTGTAAAAAAAAGCACTGTAAAAAATTCCGCGAAACAGCGAAGCTGCGATAGGTGAAGCGCGATATAACGAGGGATCACTGTATTACAGTACTGTTAAATTGTATTGTATGATACTCCATTGAAGCTTTTTTTTATGGCATTTAATGGCTGTTGGCCTAATTTTTTAGTGAATGATGCAAAAAACGTATTTTTTCAATCCAAAACGTGTGGCATATTTTTGCATACACATCCTAAAATTGCACTTGCAATTTTGATCAACATGATCACATGATCAACTGGCTTGCAAAATGCAGCTAAGCTTTTTTCACTTGATTTTAGTTGTTTTTACGTTAGCGGTCATGAAAAGTGAACATAATTAATGCTTCAGATTATTCTTGTAGCAAGTAAGTCGGTAGGATATGTGCTGGAATATCGAACAAATTTCTGTGGGTGTTGATATGTAGCTAAAATGTAGTACCGGTAGTTACTAGTAGTTGGCTATTTTATTCAGTGTTCTTCTATCAGGGTTGAGGTTGTTTGGTTCAAATAGCTCACGAAAGTGGAAATTTTTTCTAATCTATAGGCAGAGTTTCAAAAGGACCGTGATTATGACAAATCACATCTTAATCTTGTGTCTTTTACAGATATAATTTTGTTTTCAGAATGATGTTGTTCAAACACGAATGTTGTCTGCACAACGAAGTCGCATTAATACTTTGAATAATGAGTTGGGAGAATTGCACAATAAACTAGAAGAACTTGTCAAGGAAAACAAACTATTGAAGAAGTTGCAATTTCGACAGGTTTCAGGAAAATTTTGTTTTAATTAATTTAGATTGTTGATGATGTTGGTTGCTTTGTGGTTGGAATTTGGAACTGCTTTGCTCTTTCCCGAAGAAGAAAGCATGATGGAATGGAATGTTACCGTAGAGGGTTATTGTGGTTACCAACGTAGTGCTGGAGAGCCTGGGAGAGAAGTGATCACTTTTTGCTGCTCAAAAAATGGGAGCCCCAAAACCACTCATAAAGTTGCCGCTTATGGGTACTCGTTGGCCACTTTTTGAAGCCTGCTGGAGTGCTGGTTACGCTCATCTTCAATATTGTGTTTTTGAAAAGCACAAAGATTGATTTATTATAAAGGCCGTATTTGCAGTTTTCACGACAAATTCGTTTTCGCACTTGAATTACCAAATCACGAAGCAGTAGATGATTCGTAATTTATTGTTGTATTTTTGCCGAGGTACGCTTGTATAATACAGAATGAAAAAAATTTTTGCATTCCAATTGGACCAAGTTTTTTTTAACACGATGCAATACAAGCTTGGTACGTGACTACATATGCCATATATTGTCGGAATATGGCAATGCATTACAAAGGTTTCATGATAGTTTGTTTAAGAATAGCAATTAGAAAAATATACCATTAGTGCTCCACGAAACTAAGGGTGCTTACTGTCGTGTGCACTATATAGTACGGTATGCGTTTATACAATTACTGGTACACATTCTTGCATTGTGTTAATGACTTTATTTTTTGTAGGAAAAAAGTCTTCGAAAATTTGAAAACAAAGACAGCGATGTACCTCGTTTAATTGCGCAATACGAAGAAGATCAGAAATTGTTGAAAGCAAAGTTAAGAAAAAGTCAAGAATCGGAAAGAGCTCTTGGTTAGTAAAATTAAAACCATTTGCGCATTTAGGTTTTTAGACCCAATTTTGGGCTTCTTTTGAAGCATTCTAAAATTTATAAAATTTCTGATACTCTTTTCACAAATTCGAATTTGTTTTTCTTAAGAATCAAACCCGGTGTTAGCATCAGTATGATTCAAAATACAATCACGTAAACACTACATTATGGTATGGAATGAAAACAATGTTTAAAGAATCGTAGTACAATATGATTGTAACGTCTATTGATCTCAGTATAAAGCAAAAGCCACCTCTAGTGCTAACGTTTGAGAATTACCTTGACATTTTCAATAGTTTACGTTCGAAAATTACGTCAGCTTTGACAATGAAATAAGTTTATCTTTAAAACGTCGGCCAGAAAAACATAACGTATTTAATGTAAGCTATTTGCTTCATACTGAACTTTTTGTGATAAAACGTCTTTCAAATCAAAACTCATACAGAAAAATTTCTCGTAACTTTCTGTGACAAAATTTCTAAATCAAATCAAACCTTTCATTATACTTGCTGTAATACCCGCGAAGCATGTAAGAAGTTGGCGGGGCTTATCTTCACGTCATTGCGCCCAGACAACACAGCTCCTTTCGAAGAAATGTAGCAGCGATGGCGAGCCGTTGGCAACATTGTGTTGACAAAATTTCTTCAGAATCAAAATTGAGAGAGAGCAACGAAGAAATCCAGCGAGTGCAGCATTCCGTCCAAAAGCTCCGAAAATTAGTCGACAATAAAAATCTGGGAGAGCGTTCTGATCTCACTAAACAGCTTAATACTTCCCAAGATCGATTGTACGACTGCGAAAAGAAAAATTCTGTAAGTACGGTATTTTTGTTTCTGATTGTCTAGGAATAAACTTGGGAAAGCTACTGTATAGTTGACATTCATCATTAAAAGAAAAAAAAAAAGCATTGTTTTTTGCTGTTTTTAATGGCAATTTGTAGGATCGTATGCACCAACGCAGATTAAGTTTGAACCGACGGTCAACAAAAATTCGGGAAAAATTTAAAACAAATGGCCAGTGGCCATGCTAATTGCTATAATTATAAAGTTGTTCAAGAATAGCTTCTCGTAACTTGCAAATTCGGTCTATTTTAAACTCAAAAGTTTATCGGTGTAGAAGATAGAAAGTTGATAATCCGTGGAGCAAAGTTAATCCTCGCAGTGCATACAACCCTTATGGATTTGTTTGTTAAATGTGAAACATGCAAATTTGTATTATCAAACATTATAAACTTCATTTATAACGGAAGATTAGCATGGCCCCTGGCGCAACGATGACACGCAAAATCGTGAAGCGTTCCATATAGTATATATATTGTGTGGTAGGTATTTGCCGACAAGTAGTACCTTTGTATTTTGGGCAGCCGCTCATGCAGTGATGTGTGAGGCTTAAATACTCTGGTCTTGCTGCAAATACCAATTGATGACATGTGGGTCTTCGTCCCACCACACGGTAACGGCCTCGGCTGGTATGAAATGGGCTATGAGAAAGAAAGGTTTGCCTGAAATCCTGGTCAAGGCGGTGATGAGTCTTTATGAAGGAGCAGAAACGAAAGTTAGAGTTGGATCGGGCTTGCCGGAAGAAAGTTTTTTTGAAAGTTGGTGTACACCAATGATCTGTGTTGTCGCCTTTGTTGTTTGCAATGGTCTTAAATGAAGTAACGGAAAATGCAAGGAAAGGTTGGATGGAGCAAATTCCTTATGCAGACGATTTGGTCCTAGTGGGAGAAACTACGGAAGAATTGGGAGAGAACTTTGATTAATGGAAAGAGGCGTTTGAAAGCAACGGGATGAGAGTCAATCTTGGAAAGACTAAGTTGATGGTGAGTGGGATGGAGAAAGAAACATTCGACAGTAAGATTGATCCTTGTGGCGTGTGTGGAACAAGAGTTATGTCTAACTCGGTGTTATGTGTAGCATGTAGAAAGTGGCTTCACGCAAGATGCACGGATAAGAAGAAAGTTGCAGTTTATTTGAATAAAAATTTTGTTTGTAAGAAGTGTAGAGGGACCAGATGAAAAACTGTGTGATGGTGTGAAAACTGTAAGCAAGTTCTCTTATCTAGGTGACATATTGATACAACCGGTGGATGCGAAACAGCGGTAACTGCGAGATCAAGAATTTGTTGGATAGAGTTCAGGGAATGCAGCGAAATTCTTAAAGGCAGAAGGTTTTCTTTGAAGATGAAAGGAAAGGTTTACAAAAGTTGTGTAAGATCAGCTATGTTGTATGGAAGTGAAGCTTGGTGTTTGAGCGAAAAAGAGATGGCAATTTTGAGAAGAACAGAAAGGGCCATGATTCGAGCGATGTGTGGTGTAAAGCTGTTAGATCGAAGAAACAGCGAGGAGTTGATGGACATGTTGGGCATAAAAGAGTCTTTAGATAGGATGGCTAAAGCAAGTAGTATGCGGTGGTATGGTCATGTTTTGAGGAAAGAAGATAAAAATGTGATAGTGAAGGCTTTGAAATTTGAAGTGAGCTGTAGTAAAGGAAGAGGAAGACCGAAACAAACGTGGAAAAAGCAAGTAGAGAATGAGATGAAGAAAAATGGACTGGTGAAAGAGGATGCTGCATGTAATCGAACAAAATGGCGAGGCGTGGTAAAGACAATGACCATACGAAATCCGGCCAACTCCGTCGACGGGGACAATACCGGATCCAACGTGAAATGATGATGAAATGATAGCTGTTCTTTATGGTATCTTCTGATTTGGTCAGTGCAAATTAAGGTGGGCTGAAATTTTTTTTAAAGAAAAATACCCCTCTGAAAAGTTGTCTTTTGACCAAAAAACAACTTTTGTACAAAAAAAAAATTGTGGCATTGAATATCCGTCGAGCCACTAAGCCATTTTTACGGGCTCCAATGCCGTTTTTTGACTATTTTCACCACTAGAGGATGCTGTGTTCTATAAATAAACTTAAAAAGGGCATCAGCTGATAACTCTTTTCTATCTGATCAGTTGTTGAAAATTAGGTAAAAATTTATTGTGAGGGGGCCGAAATATGAGCATTTTTGTAAGAATTTGTTGCTCAATAGCACCATTACTGATGATATTATATTATGCTATATCTTGAGTAGTCTCATTCAAATCACACGAAACTGGTGTCTAACCTAGGCTTTCATGGTGGAGAACTCATTTTTATTGTTGCTTTCACTCCAGTGTCACCACTAGAGGGCGCAAATTCAAATTTATTGAAATTTATAGCTTTACAAAATGTCAAAAAATCCTCTTTTGATTTAGACATCTTTCAGAAAGATGATTAACCATTGAATGATATGCATTAGACCTCAAAGCACATCAGTTGTATTGCTCTATTTGTCGTAATAAATTCATTCATGCAGCCTTTCTATGAGTAAAGAATGCAGGGGTTAAAAGTAAAGTATGCACTAAACTTGAAATCATAAGTTTTTGTAATCTCTTTTTCAGGTCTATAATTTGCTTGTTGAACTAACTTTAAACTTTAAAGTTATTTAAAGAGACATGCCTAAGCATAAGACTAGACAAATAACTGACAAAGTTATAGGAAATGAAAAGTTTGTTCCTATTGATGGATTTCCTCTTGGAAAATTGCCTACTTGAAGAATGTAATAGATTAGGTGTCTCTACTACAGAAACTACCTAACTGACAAAACTTTAACAACTGTTTCTGAAGAGGTTTTCAAGTTATGGATTAAGTATAATGTGTATCCAATTTCAATTGCTGGTATTCGGAAGAAATTGAGAACTGAAATGACAGAGTTTAGTAGACTATACAGATTATGATAAATCAAAACGAGAACAAAAATACTACAGTGATGTCGACAAATTCCTGGGAAAAACTAAGAATTGTTTGATGTTTTTTCAAAGGACAAAAACCTGCGATCAGAAATGGAAAAACAGTACTTCCTTAAAATGACTAAGGCTGATTATCAATATTATGAAAATCAAAGCACAACCAGATCTGGTTACTGTACACTGGAACCAGTACCTTTCACATCAACGATATTAGATTTCAGTCTCGCATTATCCAAGTTGAAAAGGCTAAAGCCAATCATGAAACAGAAAACAACACTACAGGTGTAAAACGAAGCTATGAAGCTTTGTCGGACAATTCGAGTGCAACTGATGAGGATAAAGCAACTGACTTTGATGAATTTATTGCTGAGAGTGACAAAACCCCTCAAAATAGAATGCCCCTGCCAACTCTTGCCATGACATGCGAACGATTCCATGTGAGTGATAGAGTCGGTGCAGCTATTGCTTCAGCTGTATTGGTTGATTATGGTATAATAACTGCTGATCGAAGACAAAATGTAATCGACCAAAACAAATTAAGAGCAGAGATAGGAAAACTTCGAAAAAAAAACTAAGGAGGAAGAGAAACTTCAGTTTGAGCAGGTTAACGGATTGGATTGATGGTCGTAAAGATGCCACTCTAACAGTTAAAGAAATAAACCATAAATACTATAAATCTACAGTGCTGGAAGATCACTATGTGGTTACTGGAGAACCGAATGATTCTATCTTGATCATTTTACACCTGCGACTGGTAAGGCATTGATATTGCACACGGTCTCTGGCAAGTTATTCAAGGAACAGATCTGGAATCCAAACTCACACTAGTAAAGGCTGATGGAACCAATGTAAATACTGGTTGCAATAAAGGGGCAATTCGCTACCTAGAATTGTTTTTGCAACAACCTCTTCAATGGGATATATGCATGCTTCATTTAAATGAGCTACCACTGAGACATATTTTGAGTACTTTGGATGGATCAACAAAAAGTCCCGAAAGTTTTCTGGTCCCATAGGTTCTATGCTAGATGGCTCAGTGAGTCAGTGGCAGGTAGTCAACTTCAAGTCTATTCCATATCCATCATTTCCTTTTTTGTCCAATGAAGTCATTGATGATCTTTCCATGATCAGTACTATGGTTATCGCATGTGCTGGGCAATCATAACTGGAGAGGTGGATGAAGATTTGTCCCATCTTGAAAATTGGCCCTCTAAATCATTCTCGTTGGCCTCACCCTTGCATGTCGAGTAATTGCGATTCTATATCAGTCAAGCTAATCCAACTAAAAATTTATGTTTGGTTGTTCAATTTGTTATCAAAGTGTATTTTCACAGCTGGTTCGATATAAAAAATAATAAAAAGCTTACTCAGGGATCCATGAACTTGTACAACATGATAGTGAGAATAAACAATTTTCCTGATCAAAGAATTAGAGAAATTTGCTACAAAGTTTTGAACAACAACAGTTATTTTGCCCATGGTGAAAACATTCTTGTTGCAATGTTGGCTGATATGGATGAGACAGTAAGAAGAAAAGCAGTAAAAATAATTTTGAAACTGAGAGAAAATGATGAGCAAGTTTCAGAAGAAGAGATGGAAGAAGAGGAAGAGGAAAGTGATTGTGATGATGCCAGTAATGAGAAGGTTGAAATTTCATCTGATGTAAGCAAGTACCCTCCCATTGAAGTGCCAGTTAGAGTATTCAGGAAACCTCTCATAAATTTTAAAGCTTCGTCGTATCATCAAATGACGCCATCATCACAGTGGAAAACAATGCCTCCTGTATTAAAACATTATAGCAATGATTGTATTAGATCTTTGGAACGAATTCCATTGAAGTTTGATTTTGAATGCCACAGTCAAAACATTGAAAGACATGTTAAGACCGTAACTGAGGCAGCTGGTGCAGTATGTGGTCATGACCGAAGAGATGGACATATCAGGAACAAGATAAAGTCGCGAAAGCTTATGAAAAGTTTTGCATCCAAGAAATACTTCAACGTATCTGCATTAGAGTGATTGCAGTAACTTGAAGTACCAGTATTTACTTTTTGCGTCGTGTTTGTAATGTCTTTGTCACGCTTCCTGTTGTTGGTGCCCTATTATTGCATTGTGCTGATACTGATATGTGATTTTCATTAATTAATTATGGAGCCCATTGTTTATTTTGTGATGATACTGATAATGTATAGTTTTTATACTGTTCATTAATTGACAAGTACTTATGGGTGTCCATAGAAAAATACAGGAGGGAGGGCCAAAAAATCCATAGAGTGGGAAGAAAAACTACCTAAAGTTGCTGAAAATTGGCCTATTTTTATTAAAAACAAGCCAAATTCAACGTTTTTGTTTTTTAGAAGGCAAACGAGCCCTTCTCTCTGTACAAACATAATCAGTTTCAGCTTTATTGCCAAAATGACACTAGACTGGTATACTGCACCAGTAATCTGCTTTACTCGACAGCTTAAAAACTTGCATGCAAGAAAGTCCACAACAATTTGCTATATAAGCCAAGCTGAAACAGACATTTTTGGCATTTGTTAATGTTTTACATATTAATAAATTTGAATTGTGCCCTCTAGTGGTGACACTGGAATGAAACCAACAATTAAAATGAGTTCTCCACCCCCAAAAACATAGGGTTAGACATTAGTTTCGTTTCATTTGGACAAGCATATCTCAAGATATAGCATAATATAATATCACCACTAGTAGCGCTGTCAAGCAAAAATTTATACAAAAATGCTCATATTTCTGCCCCCTCACTATCAATTTTTACCAAATTTTCAACAAATGATCAGATAGAAGAGCGTCATCAGCTGATGCCATGTGTATGTCACATATTTGACGCAGCACCCTCTAGTGGTAAAAATAGTCAAAAAATGGTGTTGGAACCCGTAAAGAAAGCTTAGTGGCTTGACGACCTCTAGTGGCCACAAATTTTTGTTACCATTTTCATTTCTTTGGGTCAAAAAGACAACAATTGGGATAGGTAACTTTTTTGATTTCAAAAAAAAATTGTTTTTCAGCCCACCTTAGTGCAAATGTTCATGTATTCCAGTCAAATTCAGAAGCCCTTAACAGACAGTTTTACCCTTACAGCATGGGCATCATCAATAGAAAACTCTTGTGACAATCTCTCTTGATGATCCCGTAAGGGTGAAACAACTGGTAAGGGTTTCTTGATTTGACTGTGAATAAATATTAATTAAGGTTTGACTTGTTTTTAGTCAAGTTGATTTGTTTAGCATTAATTAATCACATTTTAGAGACTAATACTTATCATTTAACTGAATTTCTTCAAAAGAAAATTGAGAATTTTGGACCACTGAAAGAAACTCCATGTTCTTTACAACTTGTTAGAGACGTTTAGACTTACTGCTTTAGGTTATCGTCAAGCTTATTCAAATACGACTCTTTTTAGTTCATCGATTGAATCTTGATCAGTTTTACTTCTACTTAAGTATGACTGATGATTAGGGCAAGTTTTTGCAACTTTTTTACATCTTTCGCCAGCTTTCTAAATACTAAGAATTTATGTAGTACAACGTTCTAAGCTGTTTTTAGGAATTTCATATTGCAAATTTTTGCAACTTTTTTCTTTTTTTCATGCAACGTTTTACTGCAATTTTCATGAAGAATGGCGCAAAATGTTAATGTGATTTAAGAAATTTGCTATAAAACTATTTCAGTACAGTTCTATTGTCTTTGATTTGCATAACAAAGAGCTATGTGACAGATTACCTGCGTTTCAATGTTATTTATGATGCAACAGTTGGCTTACAACTTCGTGCATTGTGGAGCGAAGTTTTAGCATGCTTTGCAAACTGTTGGCAAAAGATCGCCACTTTTCCCCAAGTAATGTTTGGAAATATTTGGCATTATATGTCAATAAATTGCTGGAGTAAATCACTGTCGTTTTTAATGTTTGTGAATTAATGCAACTTTTTGCAACTTTCGTTAAAAATAAATGCAATTTTTTCAGTTTTTTAATGCAACAAAAACTTGCCCTACTGATGATACTGCACTGATGCGTCAAACTTCCCTTATAAAATGATTTTGGTTCTCATGGTAAAAGATTTTGTATGTGTTTTAATCACGGTGCCAGAAGCAAATGCTAGAGTCATAAATTTACTGCCAATACGTACATTAACTCAGTAGCTACGTATCTTTATCCATTTGTTTGTGAACATTGTCTATTGTTGAAATTGTAACCTAGCAACGTTAATGTACGTAGTTATTATGTCCATACGCCCAAAAAGCAGAAAGGCTCATGATTGTAAACAAATTTATCTCTAGCAAAAAGAAATTGAGACAGATTAGCGAATGAACAAAATTTCCTTTAGGCGTTTTAAAGTTTGATTGTGAAATCTAATAACGCTGCAGCTGGGCAAGAATCTGAAACAGAAAAATGACTAAAAGCCGAGTTTTCTCTCCATCACCCTCTTTTTCGTGACGGTTACAAGAACAGAACATCAAGTTAAAATCCAGCCGCCGTACTTTATACTACCGTCTTCCATCACTTCATTTTATTTGGGAGAAGGCGAATTCCATCCAAGATTAACGATGTAACTTCTTGTTTTTCTTTTTCTACTTTCCCAACTAAGCATTTTGTTTGCACGGCAAAGGCAATGAAGCTAAAATTTTTGAATTCAGAGAAGCAGCGGTTTTTTTATGTTTGAATTTCAGCGTTACTCATCTTCTCAAATATTGTCAGCTCCTTTGATTCTTTGTAAACTGGATTCCTTTCTTCGTGGATTTATCCATTTTTAGTTACAAGTTTTTCTAAACTTTGATGCTTTCTAGGAATTAGAAAAGAAGCTTGAGCTTTCCACACAAAGCTTCACTCGGCAAATGCACAGTGAGAAAGCGAAACACACCGAGACAAAAGAAAAGTTAAAAACGTTGGAAGAAAAATTCGAAGATTTAGAAAATCGTCTTAAGGTAAGTCAAGAAAATAATTCAAAATTGGTAGCGTTGCTAAATGCTTTGATCTAACGTGCTAATTCGCATGCTCAATATTTAAGCCATAATATGACTGCCAGACCTTTGCTGATTTCGTGCAAGTCTCTTTCATTGTTTCTCTGTTTACTCCAAGCAGATTACATGGGATATTTTTTCAAATTAATGTTTGCAAATTTGAAAATATGCATACAATCAAATTGACTGCGCATTTTTATGCGAAATACGTAGTTTGGAGCAGATACCTTCTGACAGATTTTTTGAATTTCTGCTTGCATCAAGCAGATAAGTACATCAAGATATGCTGTTATTATGGTATAAATTAAATCATTATCACACCTCAAATATTTAATTGATGCCCCGAGCACGAAAGCATTTTTGTTTAGCTTTTCTGTCGTGCTAACGTGCGTGGGAACGTGTTTTTATACTTTGAATTCTTCAGTTTATCTGTTTTGATTCAAAAATATGTTTTCATCATGCAGCTGTTCTTGTATTTCTATTTGCACAGGAGAAAGACCGCGCACTTCAAGTCAGTAATATCTACTCGTTGCGTGCCAGGCAAAATCTTGAAAAAGCGGCGGTCAACTTAAAAACAAATCAATCGGGCTCGCGAAAATCAGCCAAGAGCAGTGCCCACGACAACAAATCAAAACCGTTTGGTGAACCGACGTCTCAGTTGACATCAACCAAACAAAAGCCGCTTTCAGCTGGCTCAACTATCAGCACACAAGACTTTTCGTTTCATTCTAGTTCCAGCGGCGGTTCAATTGGTTCTCCCAAACCCATAATTTCCCCAAGTGAACACTCGTCCCATTCTGCAGAAGAACTCCTAACCGACTTAAACGGGCTTAATTTGCACAACGGAAACACGAAAACAAATGAAAAAGGTTATGCTTCTTATCCATGGCTTACGATATTAACAAGTTTTTTTTTGAAAACACTCATTTGCAAAAGTTTTGTAAAAAAATTCAGTGTAAGTCGCTGACACATGTAATGTATCAAATTAATTTTTTTCAAGGTATTCTTGGCAACAGATTTCGTTGATGAAAAAACTAGGTGATTTTTTTATGAACACCTCAGGCAGAAACGCTTAATGTAGTAGTATAACCGTAAGTGCAGAAGTGATTCTAATCCCCATTAACTTCCTTATTAATTGGGCTTCGCGCGAGCGCGTAGTACCTTTGTTTTTGTTCGCGAATGTTGGCAGATGAGGATTGATTTAGCAAACGGTAAAACCTAGAAAATTGAAATTTGGATTTAACATAAGAATAAACGAAAGCGTCATGTGTGCCAGTTTCGGGAATCCTAGGTGACGTGATCGTGAATTGAGACACCAAAAAACGGCAATTTTTGGCTTGAAAAGTTGTTAAATCGCTTATAACTCAAAAACCACTTGACGTGCAAAGCTGAATTTCGTACACCATGTGGGTGCTTATAAATGCTGCATGCAAACCGAGGTTTGGGGGCGCCCGGTCACTTGACCAAAATTTTAGAGGCCGAAAATGGGCAAAAAGTTGATGAGTTTGAATCGATATATCTCGGTAATCACCGATATTGATGCAAAATGGTTTGTGGTTTTTGAGCACATTATCAACTGCCTTTCTTTTGGTTATGTTCGTTTACCCAACTTGAAAACTCTTTTTCTTGTTTTGCATCTTTTTTTCTTACTTTTTGTTTTTCTTTTTCTTCTGCCGCTATCTACGTTTAAACCGCCAAACACACTGTATTCAAAGTTTGAGCGATTGAAGATATCAGAGAGGACTAGTGTGCGACTGATATCGGGGGTGCCAGGTTGGGGGGATTCCCCTCAATCGGGTCCTCCAAAATTTTGAACTTTTAAATCGTTGGAGCTAGATGGATCAAATTATCGGAATTGGTAGATATTAAAAATAAACTAAACCTAACAAAACTGGGGGTGCCATCATGGGGGTTTCCCCCCAAACGGGCCCTTCAAAATTCAAATTTTTTAATCTTTTAAGCTAGATGCATGAAATTTTTAAGGTAAGTAAATATAAAAGAAAGATAAAATTTGACAAAATATGGAAGTGCCAAATTGGGGGTCTCCCTCCTACGGGTTCGCCAAAATTCAAACTTTTAACCACTCATACTAGACAGATGAGATTTTCATGGTTGGTAAATATGAAGAAAAGATAAAATATGACAAAATTTAGGGGTACCAAAATACAGGGTAATCCCCTCAAACGTGGCCACCATAATTCAAACTTTTTAACCACTCATGCTAGACTCATGAAATTTTCAGGATAGGAAAATATGGCGAAAAGAGAAAATTTGACAAAATTCTGGGGTACCAGAATGAAGAGATCCCCCTTAAACAAGGATGCCAAAATTCAAACTTTAACCACTTACGCTTGACTGACGAAATTTTCAGAATAGGTAAATATGAAGAAAAGATAAAATTTGACAAACTTTGGGGTACCGTAATGGGGTGTTCCACTCAAACGAGGACACCAAAATTCAAACTTTTTAATTGTGTAAACTAGACACATCACTGTTTTAGATTTCGGCGTGCCGCTTTTGCATTTGAGACATTACAATAGATGAGGCTTAAATTTTTGAATAATTACACAGATGACTGCCAAGTTGACTCCTGTTGAGTTAACAAGCTCATTTTTGGTAATACGTTCAGTTGGACTTTTCGCCGTAGTTGAATTTACCTACGAAGTTGAATTTTTAGGGCCCAAATGTTTTGTATAATTTGCAGCGTCCCCTTTCAAAATGGTCACGAGCCGCCACTGCTCCTAATAGCTTTTTGATTGACGTTAGTTGATTATTTTGATAATTTTTTGAGACCTTTGACGAGAGCAAATGACCTCAAAGTTGTTAAATTGAACTAAAAAGAGCGTAATGTGCAAAAGAAGTAGATAATTTTTGGTAAATAGTTGTTTGACGTTAAACATTACGCGTATGGTTCTGAAAAGCATAGATTTGAGTAAATTGATATAGTTTTCAATGTGAAGTCATCGTAAAGTTGGACTCTGCAATATCACATAAATTTAAAGAATTAGATTTTTTGTTTCTAAATTTTATTTGTGTACGTATCTTTTTCCATGTTAATTGCTAAGGTATGCATTGTTTGATTTAGTTCTTCAATTTTGAGAAAAATCGGTAGAATTGTTTATACATGTGCGTATATAAAATTCATCTTAAAAAAATATTGCTGTGGGCTAGTTGAGGGTAGTTACAAGTAGTGGATTTGATATTTAGGATTACAAGTAGATTTGATATTTAGGATAGTGTGTCAAATTTCTGGTCAAGATAATGTAAGTTACAAATCCGAAAATCTTATTGGCAAAAGGTTACTGTAGAAATATTTGTTTTTACGAGGGTTTTGTTTGTAACCGCAATTTTAACAATTGCGCTGCGCTGCTAAGTGAAAATTCAACAAACTCCTTAAAACTTGAACCAAGAACCAAGCAAAGTTGTAAAATTTTAATTGTCACTTTATTGATGCCTTTTCCTAGACATTTAAATTTTGAAAGCCGTTAACCACAAACCTGATCAAGTTAATAGAACATTATGAAATTCGAAAGCGATGTTTTTCAGATCTGACTATGTTCAACATAAACATTCTTAACGCAATTTTGACGTCAGTAAAGTTAGATACTTTCGCGAAGTCCCCGGATATCGCTTGCGATGTCATATTCTAGTTGATTTATTGTGAATGTCAATTACAGTGATCAACATGGCAGCTAGCAAGTTAAACGATTCGGCTTTAATTTATGGCCAATAACCTTAATTGCATGACTGTAGGTGGGGGTTTGTATACAGCTTTCTGGCTGTAAAAAGCAAAACCTAAAATTGCCTAAAGATAGATGGTTAACTTTCTTAGTATAATGTACACTGAAGTGTACAAAGCTGTACAGTACAATGAGTACGTTCTTCAAAATTTGCATTGAATAGTTGGATTTTCCTTACGCAGTTAAGTATGGTGCAATGGAATGCACACCATGAAATCCCAGCAGAGAACTCGGAGCTATTTTTACGGTACGCGACCGTTTTGACGCATCACCACAAAAAGAGTGGCACAGTTAGCCACTGCAAGTGCCTGGGAGTCCACGACAACTGACCGCTTACATCGGAGTTATTTGGCGGTCAGTTGACTTAGTTTGAGTCACTGGTGATTTGTACCCATTGAACACCTTTGTCCTGCAGGATGGGGCAGCTTCTCTACTCTGCTCTAGTGAAGCACGGAGGAATTGCTTTTATCGTAGCTTTTAAACTGCGGACTCTGGTTGCTATGGCACTAATTAATGATTGGAATATTTTGCAGGTCACAGAAAGGATTCTTTGTCATTTTTGAATGCCGAAAAACCTGCTAATTCCTCAGTTGTTTCAGAACTGGTGAGTAACTGCAGGAAATAACTTAAATTTGTAACATGAATACTGAGCTAGTTCAAAACTAATACCTAACATAAACTTCGCTTGTTTTTTTGCAAATATACCTTTTTATAGCGGCCAGTTTGTCGAATGATAACACATTCGCTATGGAACTGGAGGTCTATCTTTCAATTTCCGGGCTGGGCAAATCGGATAACGGCTTGCCGCCCTGCGACATTTTAAAAGAAGCTGTGTTTCGCGACAGTTACAAGGACGCGGTGACGGGCCCCACAAACTCTTCACCCTTCGATGTAATTTCTCGTTTAATGAAGATTTTATGTTTAAACCTTTCATAACTGAACTGATATAATCGAAAAATTTAAAACTAAGATGTTTATTGTTTGCAGTAGGCATAAAATAATACATTTTGCGGAAATTGTTTTCAAACTTTTTATGTGTAAGTAACAGTGAAAAAGTTGACCTAATTTTTCTTTAAGAGCTGTTACCACTTACCAGCATTCTGACTTAACTGACTTGAGTATATTTTAGGAACCTACATCAGCACCCAATTCGCAGGACAGCGGAGTAGTCCGGACTCCTCTACTCCGAGAAAGTAAGTAAACTGTTCTATCATTATCATATATAGTTTTCTTTTAAAATCAAAATTCCTTTTGGGGTTAGGAGCAAAAATAACTTTTTAGCCATACAACCCAAAGGCTTGGGTGTGTCACTTGCTTGTTCGTTTTTTGTGTAACAGCATTAATTTTTCATGCTTGTATCATTCTTTCGAGAGAAAAAAACAGAGTGAGTTTTCGCTACTTTCACTGGTGCTGTGATGCTGAATTTTGAATTTTTTTGTTGCATTTGCTTTGATTGCATTTCGTTGCCTTTTTTTTTTTTTTCAACACTGACTTACTATCGTCTTTAGAGAGTTTCACCGTTGCATCAAATTCTAGTGCAAGGAAGGAAGAACGTAAAGACCCAAAAGTAAAATCTTTTTTTTTGTTTCTATTGTTGCTTAAATATGCTGAGATTTTGATATTGCGTATGATGCTGCGTTTTTCATTCATGTCTATGAACCAGGTGGCACCCTTTTCAGGTTGTTTGACAGTTCCTTGAGACTCGCCATTTGGTGAGGGATATTTTTGAAACAGAAGCCCAAAAATTAGTGAACCACCCCATGAGTTTCACCGTTTGTCTGACAGTTACATTTTAACGAAAAATTGCTGATGCTAAAACGAACTGTTTTCAGAATGAAGAAGAAAAGAAAAAGGCTGCTCTCATAGCTCGAATGAAAGCTGTAGACGAGAGTTGCGATGTTGCCTCGGCTACACAAAACGGTGCCGATCTTTTAAATCTTTTGGATGGACCACCGACTCAAAAACCAGTTTTGCACCATAAAAAGTCTGTAAGTGAAGTGTGTAAATCAGGGTTGCCACATCCTGGAAAAGTCGTGGATTTTTTTTGCTGTTCTGGAAAGTCCTTGAATTCTGTTTTTAAGTCCTGGGAAGTCCTGGAAAATGTTTATAAAGTTTTTCCAAGATTTACCAGGACAGAATGTGAAGTTGTTCTTTTTTATAATAACTAGTACCTTGTAATCTGGTAATTGTACAAAGCCATTGTTGAAGTAATTTGCATTGTGAAGTTCGTTCAAAAAGCTTTATTGTATTGTTAAAAGACAAAGTTTATTTGTACGCTGGCGCACAAACAAAAAAATCGCTATTCTAGCCCTAACCCAACCCTAAATCTGAGCCAAGCTGTAACCCTAGCTTTAACCCTAACGTAAATATGAGCGCCCATTCCTCTGCTGTTTGTCTCTTATTCTTTTTGAGCAGTTCTTACTAGTGCGCTAGAGTGCAAATGAGAAGTTCTTTTTTAAATCAAATCAAATATTTCATTATACTCTCTATAATACGCCGAAGCGTGTAACGAGTTTGCGGGGCCCATCTCCGTGTCATTGCACCCAGGCAACACAGCTCCTTTTGAAGAAATGTCGCAGCGGTGGTGAGTCGTTGGCAACACTGTGTCCGATTTGACTGGCGCGAGATTTGAACCTTAGACCTCTCGCTCCAGAGACGAACGCGTTACAGCTCGATCAATAAAATGCCAAAATTTGCTGTACAGTATGCATAAATTATTGAATATTATTAGGAAGAGTAAATTCGTGGATCTAGTAGCAGTATTACTGCTAGTAGCAGTAGCGTAGCGGGCTATAGGGCCCCCATTAACCCGTTGACCAAAATGCATTATGAGAAAAACACGACTTTTTTCGCACGATATTGTACTTCTGAGGCAGTTTTTTTGCAATAATACGGACACTAAGGTAATTTAGAGCTCTTTTTGGAGCATGATTTTGGGAAGGGCTAATATTGGTCAAAAATAAAACCAGTAACAACTAACTAAAATTAGCTCAAAATAAACAATCAATTCTATCGCTTGATGCAAAATACTTAACGTAGGCTTTGTAAAAAAATTATAAGGGGTCTATTCAGCATTTAATTCTGTCAATTACCAATCGATTCTGTAAAGTTTGGTTTCATTAGCTCCTCCTCCCAAATTATCTCTTTATCTAGCGTTATAAAATAGAGACGATTTGGATTAATACTTGTGAGTTTTTGAAGGAAGTGCCTATTTACACTTTAGCGTGCAAATGAGCTCTGCTTAGAGAGAACAAGAGAGCAAGAGTGGGTGCTCATTTGTTCAAATACTCTTTTATTTTTTAAATTATTATCGTTAGTGGTTAGTTGGGGTTTAGGTTTTAAGTTTAGGTTAGGATTAACGTTAGGGTTAATTAGAGCTAGGGTTACAGTTTGGGTTAAGTTTAAGGTTGGGGTTAGGGCTGGCATAGCGTTTTTTTTTTGGTTTGCACGATGGCATGCAAATAAGCTCTGTATTTTTCAAATGATATGGTTTACTGGCTAAAGCTAGGACTGAAGTTTTACCATTACCCATCACTAGAGCTCGACTGATATCAGGGCCAGCCCGGTTTATCGTATTGGCAATGCACCCTCCATAAAATATCGGTTTAGCGCAATTTCCTTAAACTGTTTATTTTTTAGAGCAAGCACGAGCGACCTTGGGTTCTATTTGCTTGGTATGAATTAGATTTGCGATAGTGTTTCTTTAGAGGAGGATTAGTGAAGCTTTTAGTGTCAAGTTAAGTGAAAAATAGTAACAAAATTTGGTTGTTAGTAAGTTATATCGCTATCGGCCTGCAAAAGTCATATTGGTCGAGCTTTAGCCATCTCCCACATACTGTACCCCATTTCTGCAATTAATTTAATCATGTTTTAGCAGTGCTAATTTCAATTACACATTTTATAAGAAATTATTTTTACCAAACTAGGCCAAAAATTAAGTTATTATTGCAAAAAAATTGCGAAATCTTCGAGGGCCCCAGACCCCCAATGGCTTCCGGCCGCCGGGGGCTCCGTCCTCAACCCAAAAGCACAGCCCTCCCATTGCAAATTTGTAGCTTTGCATCGGGCTAGTAGTCAGTGCTAGGAATGCAAGTGCGTTACATCAAAATTTTTTGTCAATCACAAGTACAAAAAAGTAGGTGCATGAAAGAGTAGTAGTCAAAATTGATTTTAAAGACCTGTAAAAAAAAAAACCTTAAACAGTCCTGGAAAATGATCTAAAAAAGTCCTGGAATTTGATTTTGAAGTTTCTGAGGCAACTCTGGTAAATTTATGCCATGTAGATTCAAATGTGGATTCAGATCAGATTATGAATAGTTTAAGTTTAGATATGAATTCACTTGACTTCAAATTGTTTTCAAACCTTTTTTGCTGTTGTTCTGAATAACGTATCTTCAAAACTTCAACTTTTCAAGTCAACCAAAGTTTATATTCCAGCTGCATTTCAAGTTTTTAAATTTCGCTCAACTTTGGTAATAACATTGCTTTTTTTGGGAAAGGCCACAGGCGTGGGCCGAAACTTGCCTTTTGAAAATACCCTTATGTTTGTGATCTAGTGCATGATAATTATTTAGACCGATGGACTTACAGTTTCGCTTGGCAAAGACCAGAACAGCCAAGACATTGAAATCGAATCTGAGGTCTCATTTGGAGGATATGCACCGACAGTAACTTCTGCTCCGAAGCGAAGACGTAAAATGATTATTTAATATTTTTTACGCTAAGCCGTTTGATCGATTAATTGCTTTGAAACCGACTTTTTCTTAATACAGTAGAAATTATGCAGTTACGCAAACTATAAATTTCGGAGAATGAGTCTTAGTATTAAATAAAGATTTCTAACATTGGCGGATTATTTTCGACATATTTTGTGAAAATCTGAAAGCTTGTCGGCATAAACTAATTTACTCTTACCAAAATCTTTTGAAATTTTTCTTCACGTATCGAAGAACGATAGTCTTGTGATTTAAAGTTTTGCGTTTTAAAGTTTATTTTACGTAATTAGTGATCACTGATTCCAACACTGCCCATCAGTCATCGTTTAACTGGAATGTTCATTGCTGTTTTTAGGGTAATTAAATTTTTCAACAGAAATTCATAAATCCAAGCTTTCTATTGCAGTTCAATCGCGCATTCCATCAGCTTCGGATTCTGACAAGCCGCTGTTAGATCTAAAAAGCGGCAAATCTAAAAACAATGACTTGCTCCAACAGCTATTTGGTAACGATACCTCTAAGCCTCTGTCCAATAACCACAATAAAAAGAACGTAAGTTAATTGGCTTTTAGGACGGAGGCCGTCAGGCCGATTGGTCAAGCGGTAACGCGTTCGTCTTTGGAGCGGATAGTCTGAGGCTCAAATTTGACACAGGTTGCCTATTTGCCTACCTTGTTGCCTGCGACTCGCAACTGCTGCGGTACTTTTTTCGAAAGAACTGCTGTTGCCCGCAGGTGCAGTTGTGCTGAGATGGGCCCCGCAAACTCGTAGCACACTTCGGCGTAATATAGCAAATAAAACTAACGTATAATTGTTTACGACGTAGGAGACCGTATTGAGTGAGAAGTAAAGCTAAGTAGTTGAGTAGGCCAGTTTTGCACGATCCTTTGAACATTAGTTTTTGTAATGATTTGACTAACGTCTGTGTTGTTTCCTGTTTTTCCACCTCTGCAAGTTTTCTATTCATTTATTCGATGTCATTGTGATCATCAGCAATAAAAAAGGGCCCCCAAAACCAACTTTTTTTGCATCAGAAAAAAGTTTACACGTAGTAGATTCTCCCAAGATTCCAACTATATATTTTTGAAGAGTTGAATCGATGTACTGGAAAAACAGTTTTAATCCTGTTGTTTCAAATTGTACATACAGTGCTTTTCCATTTAGTTGGTAAATAATATTGTGTTTAGTCGTTCTTCTCTGCGAAAACGTCTTTACCAAAAGCATCTCCGCTCGTGGCATCCGAACTGAATGGTAAATACTTGAGTTTTAGTCTTTTTTAACAGTTTACTCGAATTTAGGGCTAAAAACTTGAGTAATCAAAAAAAAATTGTGCAATACGTACCGAGTTTGGCCTTGCTTCACCAAATCATCTGCGATGTCACTTGAATGTCGTAAGATGATCGTAAAGTCTGCTATATTATCAAATATGAATGCTATAAAATAGAAATCGCTGTCTCTTCATTGGCTGCAGATTACATGTTCTCTGATTGTTCAATTGCAGCGCTCAGTATGGTCAATTTGAGGAAAGTTGAGTTTCCAATGTTCAGTAAAATTAATTGGTCAGTTTTGTTGCAGCCCATTTCTGTTGCCAAATACTGTAGTTCTTATAGCCTAATAAATTACGTCTGTATTTGCAAAGTTGTCCACAATGATAGTACCTTGTTTTTTTTGTCAGAGCCGCCCCCTGTGGACTACTTTAGGCTGAGGTTCTTTTCAAATGCTAAACGTGAAGCAGCGAAAACTCTAATATCAATTTTATATAAAAAGAAGTCAAAAAAAATCAATGAAACACTCCATGAGTTACAGCACATGTCTGTCATGCCAGTGGTGTAACTCATGGGGTGGTTCATTTATTTTTTGACTTGTTTTCAAGAATTTTCCAATCGACAACGAGAAGAGCCTGTTATCTTTAAAAAAAAGGTAATTTGTCGTTGGTTTGACCCGGCTAGGAATCGAATCAATTCCACGGTTTTCGTAGCAGCGTCCTATCCACTCGACCACTGATTACTTTGTGAATCGTTACTTTTGCTGTTTCTTCATACAAGTTGAATTATGGACAGGTTCTGGAGACCTCCCCAACCAATTACGTAAAAATGACGTCAGTGGAAGTCCCATGATCAAGGCCGTGTCTAGTCCACCGGAGGACGACATTGAAGAGTTAACTCTTTAACGTCATCAATGTAGCTTAATGTTTGACTTACGAATGAAATTTTACCTCTTTTTATGCACCCTTGTCCTTTACCTGACATTTTGCAGTTAAAATAATGGACATTAGTTTTGTTAAACTCCAGTCATTTCGTATTTGAGATATTCAGTAATTTAAAAAAGTTATATTTGATTAAATTGATGCAAAAACCAGTGGCACGTCATAACTTTCAATAATTTTTTTCAGACTCGATGTCGAAAAAGTGTTTTTTTTAAGCCAAAGATGAATGTAATGTTTCAATATTAGCAAAATTGTAGATAGAATATGTTTTTGAAATGCTTTTTGCCCTGTATTTTATTTTTATGCTGTAGCTTTTCTACTCCGTCGAGGTTGCAGTTTTGTGATCGTATATTTTTTAGATTTAAATGCATTGTCAGATAAGTTAGCTGTGCAGTGTGCATTGTCGTATAGCATTGTTTTTTCGTCCCAAATTTTGTGCTTTTTTAAATTGCAATGTTCTTTTTATTGGTTTCATATTTGTTTTTCCAGAAATTATATATTGCTAATGTGAAATTAAATCAAAACTGTATTTTACGAGAAGTTTAGTTTGCTTTTTCGAGCAAATTTTAAACTCATACCATTGCCGTTTGAGCTCGCGTCATAGAATCAATGTTTTACATGCTATTAGGGTTAATCACTTCTTTATCTCTCCCTCACACGTTTCGTCTACTCCATCAGGGCTAAAATTATGTAGTTTTTAAACTGCTAAGCCTGTGATTTTTTCGATATCCTGTCTTCTATCTAGATCGGTCATAACACGGGTTATCCTTCAGGCATTTAGAAAAATGTATTGAAAAACACAATTACGTACATAGAACTATATGAAGACATATTTCAAAACAACAGCACAGTAAATAGCAAAAAAAGAAACAAAAATCCGACATGAAAAAAAGCGAAAATTAGTATCAGTCTTGGACTGTTACTAATTAGCTAGTTTTCAACGCTCTTTGCCCCCTAATTTCTGAAGGGCCTTGCATTGTATGCGAACCGGAGAGTTTTATACGAAGTTGTTCAGACATCCCTGGGATTCGACTGAAATAAATGCGAGCCAGAGTGTGCTTGTTTTTCACTTTCTGAATGAAAACTTGACCGTAAGCCTGAAAGGAAAAAAAAAATTAATCAACACTCTTCAATCTTCAAATGTAAGTCCGGGTGTTTCCCGGTTTGATTTCCGAACAGGCAAAGCGTCGTTGTATGTCCTTAGAAAAAACAACACTTCTCTATTTACGGTCAAACACAAGCAGTGGTCTAGCCGCGGTGCCTCACTCCAGTATGACGAAAGATTAGCTGAGAAAACCCAAAAAAGAAAGTTTCTGAGCGTGGTTAAGTGAAGCGCGTAGAATCTTTCTGAAAGATATCGAGTGATGTAATTTCTAGTTAAAATCGTAGTTAATATTAAAACGGGAAAAAGTATAAAAAACCGATTAGACTGGTCTGATTTCAGTTTGGTTACATCAAGGCCACCGAAGACGTTTTTTTGGTCTACTTTTGCAGAACTTGCATTTGGCTGTTGAAATAGAGCCGGTTCTTGTACATATTGAAAAGCATCATTGATGAGGACCGAACATTTCTGCTGCCCAGCACTTAATGACAAAAAAACAGCAAACCCAATAACAAGCACGTATCGACTTACCTCAAACAAATGGTCTAGTCTTTTGTGAGAGACTGCTTCGTCTTTAGTAAGTAGAATGCAATTCCAAGGAGACCACTCTTCAAGCCTGTCCCATCTTACTAGTACCAAATCATAAAGGTCGTCCCAGGCACTCAAAATGCTCTGAGCACACCAGATGTTCTCGACCAAATACTGCAGATCTTTCTCCTAAAAAAGGAATATACCAGTGTTACGGCCGGGTTGGCTATCAAAACTAACCAGTAAACTTAAGATGGGAATTAATTCAAGTATTACTCTATTATGCGTCCAGTTACACTAGGAAAAAGACAAATAATTTCCATTAAACATATAACCCTCTAGTCCCAAGAACTTTTGTGTCTGGTTCAAGAATTGAATCCAAACCTTCTCTCATCCAAGACGTGGCAGTATTAAAACCAAAATTCGTCTACAAAGCTAGCGCTACCGGCGGTATTACTCCCTCTTCCCAAAAAAAATCACCGAGAAAAACCGTGGCGGTTTTAGCTAAAGAAAAATTTCTATCATTTTTTGGTGTTATGTGGGCAAAGGACAATGGAAATCTCCCAAATTCTTATTATTAATCTCCCAAATGGTTCTGAAGCTGAGTTTTTCAAGAAATCATCTTCAAAATTTCTCTAATTTAGGCAAATCATGGAGTGGCTCTCAGTCTCCACACCCTTAAGCATATAGCAACGACACTATTTCAATGCCAAGCTAAAATTAATTTACCTGTATGAGATAAACGATTTTGCTGTCATCGGCATGACCTTCTTCGACTCTGCGAAGGTCCCGAAGCATAACTTTGTAGTGGGAATAATCTTGTCTTGTCCGAGCGATGTTGTCGTGGTCGTGAACCCTGAAAATAAATCTCGATTTTACAGGAAGTTTCAAGATATTAGGAATAGGTTATCTGGCTTGAAAATCCACCTAGTGTATAGCAAATTAAATGCCTTTAGTTCACTATTCAAATTTAAAAAAAATTGTCTGAAAAATAACAAAATTATTTCAATCTTTAAAAAATAGCGGCAAAAAATACTTGGTGCTGAAACAGATAGGGCCAAAAAAGAGTTTACTGTTCATAAAGTAAACTTTTGTAAGTTACTTTCTGCTCTTTCCAATCGTTCTTGAATTAGACTCGATTTTAAATTCGGTGGAGGGCAGGTATTCGTTTGCACTTGTGCAATAGTAGATGTCCTTTCGTAAGGTTGATGGATCTTGTGGAACCTGGAAATAAAGCAAATTTTAACGTCGAGTCAACTGCACTTATGATTTGCTTTACACCTTTTTTTGTTGATTTCAATATATTCCACCCCGGTTTTCAATAGCTTAGTTCCGAACTGGGATTGAATGTTGCTAGCAGTTCAAAGTCTAATCCTTCAAACGCACAATGCCACTAGATTTCCGGAGTACTGCGACACTTAAACTTGGCTGCTCTTACTGATAGCGTTTTCGAAAGGAATCGAACCCCGACTCACATTTAGTAAGATTCAAAAACTCTACCTTTAACCGCTCCACTACAGCCGCAACTGGACATTAGACAACAGTTTTCCTGACCGTAAGTAACCTCACCTAAACATCTGACTGACCTTGAGTAACCTTGCAGCTTCTGGATTGAACAACGGATTTTTACAATATTGTAGGAAGAGGGTTGAGATTCGCTTTCGGAGCCCCTCCAGGTTGGCATCGGAGACGCCTCTCATTAATAAATCGGCTTCACGGTCGATTAATTCAATAATGTCACGTGTTAACTTGCAATCATGTTCCTAAAAGCATTAGTAAAATACAGCCTTCAAACATTTTAATTGGATAAAACCTGAAAATAAAAAGCTTATCTTGACCCAAACAAATAACTAACTATAACTTAAAAGAACTAAACTACTATTTAGACTTAATCACATATGATATCGCATCGCCAAAAATGCCTCCAAGCTCGAAAGGAGACATACGTGGCAGTGTTTTTTTAATAAACAATTTAAGACATTCATTTAAGTCTTTTAGTATGAAATGCCAAAAGTAATATTCTTGCCTTCGCAAGTGCAGAAATGCCCTCGTGTGAGGTTAGAAGGTTCGGGTGGGCTGCCAGGATAGGCTATGTATGATTACGATGCTTATGAAACACTAGCCTAATGGGAAAGCAGATAAGTGAGAGAAGCGCTACCTTACAGTTGAAGAAAATTTGTGTTAAAATCTGCTATGTAACTTATGAATTCATTAGTATTTCATTCGCAAATTCGTGCTGTAACTTTAGAAAAATTGTCGATTTGAAATGTTCAAAATCTATTAACCTTGACAGTGTGCTTTAGTGTTAACAAGATGTCCAATCTCTCATCCTGTGTGAGGTACTTCATGTTGATACTGTTGTAGATTTGTTTCATCTCTCGAGCTCTGATGGTATACTGTGTATCCATTTCGGTATAGCGACCATCGTAAGCCTTCCAACGTTTGGGAGCAGCAGCCTAGATACAAAATAGAAGACCTTAGAGTAGCGAAAAGAAACTAGTTGGCATATTGAATAAAGCTTCTGCTACTGAAGTAGTACATACGGGTTCAATTTTCGGCCGGGTAAACTTAGACCTAAATCAGGACTTTTTGGGATCGCAAGCCCTTTTGTTGGTTCCCGGCCAAGTTTATTTAGCACACGAATTTATACTGTAAATTCAGCTATAATTTTATGTATCAGTTATGCAAAATAATTTTACCAAGTGTAATACAGTTTGAAATAAATCAAAATCACAAAATATCAAGAAGGCTTTCAAAAAAAAAATTTGCGTCTTAAAAAAATTTCAAAAAAATACATTTCTCAAAAATTTTGCGTCTTTGTAGTAACAATCGACTTCAAAATATACGTCACTGTAAAATATCGACTTCAAAAAACAGCACCAACTACAAAAAAGACTGGAAAAATATCAATCGAGCAGCTGCTTGGAGAACTGGTACGTCATAGCCTTTACATTTACGTCATTTTCAAAGTTTCCTAAACTCAGCATTATTCAAATAATATTGCGCATTTCAAAACACTGTTTATGATAAAATAAACTATGTCTTAAATTGTTAATTTTCTACCTTGCTCAGGAATCTTTCAATATTTTTCTCCTTATTTTCCTTGGATGCCTCCAACTTATGTCTTCCAATGGAAGCAATTAGTTGAGCTTCTTGTTCCAGAAGAGCGCAAAGAGCTGCTTTCCTCTCAGGTCCATCCAACTCCAAATTAATTTGCTCCAACTCCTCCAGCCGCCATTCTACAAACAAATTATAGTTTTTACGAGTAAGTCAGGCCCCGTTTACACTTGGCGTACAATCATAAACGTACAAGCGTATTTATTGTTTATCTTAGCAAATCTTACGCTGATAAAACAATACGCCGGGATCGTAGAACTCTTAATTGAAGATTGGAGTTGATTAAAAATGATTATTTCTCTATTTTTGAACAGACCATGAAAATCCTACATTTTTAACATGGACATTAAAGAGATACTGCTCGAGAACGGTTTTATTGAAGAAATGAGAAGTATTTGATGTAATAGAGGTGCCCCAAACCTTGTTTACCTTATCTTTGCAAAAATTTTTTGGAGAATAAGCAACGCGATGTTTGAACCTTACGTAATAATTCTGCAAAAAATTTTGCAAGTCATCTTTTTCTGGTGTCACGAAACTTCGAATTGCAGAGTTGCCAAATGAACGGAGTCAAACAGATTAAATCTATTTTCGCGGATAATGGGAATAGGGGAACAAGGTTTGGAACAATTATTAGTTACTTCAAGTAGTTCTTATTTCTTCAACAAAACCGACTTCGAGCAGCAACTCTTTAACGTAGTCCAAAAAAGAATATAAAATTGAAAAAAATTAAATAACGCCCCAAAACCATTTTACTGCTTTCTTGATGAATTAGTAGCATATATCGTTTCATCGAAAAGTTTGTTCCGCTAATAGAGAAAGGATCAAACTAATTCATGAGTTAAAACACATTTGCCCGAAGAAATTAACTTACAAATCAAATTCACGAAATTAATTTCAGCCAATGTTAGACCAATTCAAAATGTACTTGCTTTCTTGAGCCGGATGAACTATAATTTTGTGAAATCGATTTCAGTCGATGGTTAAACACAGTTTAACGTGTACTTACTTTCTAGGGCAGCATAAACAAGATCAAAATCTTCTTTAGTTTTCGGGTTCATTCTTCTTTCGAACTCTTTCTTAATCCTCAGCTCCTTCTCTCTCCTCTTCCTCAGTTCTTCCTCCTGCTCCCAGCGCAGCCTCTTGTCTCGGTCTTGACGTAATTCATCAACGACGTTTCGGGCTTGCCATCGTCGGAAGTAGGATTGAAGAACAATAATCTGAAATTTAATCCATAGACAAATAATTAATTTCATATCACATCCATAAACCAGGTACTTGAAATATAATCACATGAACACAAAAGCACATTGGGGGTTTATTTGCAATTCTCTACTCAGATTAGGCCACCTAAACGGATAGACTGCTTTACCCCAATGGAAAATGACCGTTAGGCGTCTTCCCATAACAAACAGCACCTCAAAAATTCTAGAATCGAATCAAGAACCAGTAGAACTTCTCCATCACAAATCTATGAGGCCGTTCAAAGACAATAATAAATGCAGCATTTTTTAATCAAGCTGTGCCGACTAAACCTTAAATTATTTTCAACTAGTTTCAAAAGTAAATCAGTAATAGTTCACTTTGTTTGTCAAAAAAAAAAAACTTTTTCCAATATGCAACCTTCTATTTTCAAACTCTATCAACAAAAATGCACTGTACCGCTCTGAGTCTTCTTTCAAAGTACTGTTCAGAAGTGAAGTAGGTTCCAGCATACATGATCTTATCGTGTGCAGTCGATACATAACACCCAACTTTAGTCATTTGGGTTGAAGTTGTGTTTGTCGTCTGAGTAGTCCTGTTGCTTTCGAACACAGTCTAAAACATTGAGAAATAATACATATAAGTACTCCGGAAAATTTTTAAAAGTGATGTTGTATAAGGTGCAGGGTCCGCGACTTGTTGACGCAAGCCCATGTAGCTTTAAAACGTTTTGTCACACGTCCGTGTTCCCTCGAAGGAATAAGATGAATATGCAAGAAAAGCAAACTTTAATCAATTTGTATCAAAACGTTCTAACGGCAAAATAGACGAGTGTCAAAACGTCTCAAGAAAAATCGGTTGCGTCAAAAGATCTTTGAGGTGCAAGTCAGCGCCTCAATCCTTGTAGTAGTCGTTTAGTCACAAAGCCGCTTTCTTTGGTGGAAATTATAGCAAAAACAAATGCTGAAGCCCACCAAGCCTTCATCGCTCGTATCCCAGACGGTACAAGGTTTTAGAAGGAACTGTCGCATGAAACGTACTCGTATGTGGCCCAAGGTGCACAAATGCAACGTTTTGTTTTTTAATTGAATATATAATTGATTCTCCGACGGCACAACGGCGGTAAACAAAACGTACACATTTTGAAGCTTATTTTACTTTAAAAACCTACGCAGCATTTCATATTGCCACATTAAAGAGAAGGCTAAATAATGAAGAAAATCTAAAAAATCTGATTTTATTTTTTGAAGTTAAAGCTCGGTCTAAACTGGGAGTAAAGCCGTGAGCGTATTTTTAGTTCATGTTTAATCGGAAATTCGGTGGGTCCAGCGTATCGCTTTACCAATGATCAAGCTGCCAGTGCCAGTTTCCGATTTCACGAACAATGTAGACCAGGCCTCTTCAGCGTAAATTACTATTAGCGTTTTGCAAGATTCTTCCAGGGATTGTAACTTGGCCGCTTCAAGAAAACGAATCACTCAATCACCAGCATCACTAAAATAGAGAAAGAAAATTTACGCTTCAGTCGTTTGGTCATCAGGCACTGCAAAGATGATCAAAATCGTATACTAATCAACTAATGGAAGTACTTGAGTATCTCTGTTGTTCCTATCAACGTTTGGCTGGGGGATAGGTTTTGGCATGGTTTGCGAGCTGGCGTGGTGATATTCCGCCCCAGTGAGCTTGTGTCTAAAGCCTCCAAGAAAAGGTTTTCGTCGAAAAGAGCGGTCAATCTCAACCACCACGTCCTCATAGTCGTTGTTTTCTAGAAAATGTTTAAATCCGTTTTCCCTCTATATTGATCTTAAATCCAATTTCTAATAACACAGTTTCATACGTAGATTGGATGTTACTAGTAGCACGGTAAGTCCAATTAGGGGTTCTGAGCCAGGGATGCAAGGTCTGTTCTGAGAGAGGAAAAATCTTGAGAAAAACGCGCATATTTTTCAAACCTGGTCCCACATTTTCGTCACACAATAGTTTGAAAGACGTCAGTCAAAGACCTTATTTTTGCTGTAAACCCATTTTCGTCACTAAAGCGCTATAGATAGTTTGTTGAATTATTCCTAAAGTAAAATGGGCAGAACTAATTTAATAGTTCACAGAGGCATCACGTCTTACAATTCTACTTCATTTGACAACACCTTAATGCTGTCTCCATGTTTAAATGGGTAATCATTACCACCCATAATGACGTAGGTGAGGCGGAGACCCCATCGCGGGAGCATTCTCGTGTTTCGAAGACAACTGACTTCATCATCAGTGTGAAGAGGAGTTGACACAATTCAAGGAATTTTTGATCACTGAATTAGGCTAACTCAACTGGTAAATTTGAACAACCAAACTATCGGTATACTAGGCTATAGTTTTTATCTCGTAACTTCAGCTACTAAAAAGGCAGACCTAAATTATTTTTTAGGTCTGCCTTTTTAGTAGCTGAAGTTACAATACAAAAAAAATACAGTTTTATTGGTTTCCACATATTATCTAACCATTCAATTGCACTACTTTAGGAGTGATACAGCGTCATAATGACCGGATTCTAAACGAAAGCACTGTTTCCTATCGAAAGGATCTGGCAGAAAATAGTGCTTTCGTGTAGAATCGAACCCAGTTTCAAAACTATGACGATTCGCGGTCCAACTCGCCACGACAGGTATCTGAAATTACAAAAAATCCTGAACTTTATTAACGAATTTCAATGGAGTTACAATAGAACAAATTACGTATAATATGGATATAAAGTTACCTTTGATGAGGCGAACTGTTATGACGTCTGACATCTCCAATTCTGTCCTGTTTTGACTCGTTCTTAAAGGTGATTCGGTGGGGTTAGTAGAGGTCACATCTAGTTGGATTGTCCCGTTTGGTTGCACATTAAGGTCCTTCAACGTTGTGTCATTGTTCAACGGTGAATCTATAATCAAAAACGAATACCAAGAATGCATTTTGAAGTACCGAACCGGTCTGATTCTACGGCTATACCAAGCAAACGTCGCATTTTTCCAATTTAGGGTGCTGGTTAAAAATTTTTTAGTCTTACCAGCGTCTTTTTCTTTCTTAAAAGTTGCATTATCATATTTTCTCGGGCTCTTATGGTACTAGTACAGAGGGTTCAAACAAGGGTGTAACGATCCACAGTATGTTTTGTCATTTTACTTCACCAAATATACGTATATACCAGCGGTTCCCAAACTGGGTGCCGCGGCGCCCTGGTGTGCCGCGAGACTTTTCCAGGGGTGCCGCGAAAGTTGTTACATTTGTCGTGGATCTCCGCGCACGTGGTGTTTGGTGTCGAGTCTGCTCAATACCTCGAAATTTTATAATGGAAAAATACTGTCTGGAAGATTTGCTTGTAAAACGATTACGTAATAACACGTCACTATGAAGATTAATCTTCCGCATGTGGTATCTTGTGTAACAATTGCCGGTTACAATTAATTATTGTTACAATTTAACAGCTTCTGCTGTATTTGGTTTTATAGCAACCACACGAGTGTAGAACATAACACATTCCATAGTGTCAAACAATATCAGCAGTAAAGCATTAACAATTTATTGGATTCGTAATGGACGCATTTGTTACCAGTACTTTACCTCAGAAGAGGCAGATGGAAGTTAATGTAAACAAAGAAAAAAGTGCAGCAAAAAAGACTAGAAAATACGACAGCAGTTATCTCAATTTTGGCTTTACAGTCACAGAAAGGAAAGGCGTTGAGCATCCGAAATGCGTTATTTGTTGCGAAGTTTTAGCCACGGAATGTATGGTACCCAGTAAACTAAAACGCCACTTAACTACAAACCACAGCAACTTAGATGGAAAACCACGCGAATTTTTCGCTCGTAAGTTATCAGAAATGAATAAGCAGGCGGTCTTAGTTTCAAATTTTTTGCACACACCTGCCAAGGCACAGCTTGCGTCTTTTAAAGTTGCGTACAGAATTGCGAAATGCAAAAAACCCCATACTATTGCAGAAGAACTCGTGCTTCCTGCTGCTCTTGATTTAGTCTCAACAATGCTTGGAGAATCAGTTGCTCAAGAACTAAAACTTGTTCCACTCTCAAACAATACCATTTGCAGGAGGATTGATAAAATTGCGGATGATATCAATGATCAGCTGGTAGCGAAAATGCGCGAAAATGAGTTCAGTTTACAATTAGATGAGGCAACAACCAGTAGCGGCAATAAAGATGCTTATTTAATTTGTTACGTACGCTTTATTGACAATGACAACAACATCATTGAAGATTTGCTGTTTTGTAAACCCATTTTGACAAATTGTAGAGCACATGAATTGTTTGCAATTCTGAACAACTTTTTTCTGGAAAATAACCTCGAGTGGAAATACTGCGTTGGTTTATGCACTGATGGAGCCCGAGCTATGTCTGGTCGTTTTGGCGGGCTGCGAGCATTAGTGCAAGGCGTTGCCGTCAATGCAAAATGGACTCACTGTTTAATACATCGTGAAGCGCTGGCTTCGCAAAAGCTCAGTGGTGATCTTAACGAAGTGCTCGAAGTTGTTGTTAAAACTGTGAACTTCATTAAAACACGGCCGCTTAAAGCTCGGCTTTTCCAGCGTCTTTGCGATGAATTAGGAGCAGACCACAACAATTTATTGTTTTATTGTAATGCAAGGTGGCTTTCCAAAGGCAAAGTTCTGTCACGTGTTTACGAATTGAGAAACGAAATCTTCATATTTTTAAAAGAAGAAAACCATACACTTGCTACTACCTTTGAGGATGAAATTTTCCTGACTCAGTTGGCGTATCTATGCGATATTTTTGCGAAATTAAATCAATTAAACGTCTCACTTCAAGGAAAAGATACTCATCTTCTGCAACTTTACGACAAAATTACAGCCTTTAAAAGAAAACTACAGTTATGGAAAACTGATCTGTTGAAAAATAACGAGCAATGTGATAGTTTTCCACTTTTAAAATCTCATTTAAACTCGCGATCTGGCAATCTGTCGCTGCAAAATACCAATGAGTGTGATATGAAGACTGTGATGTGTTCGCATTTGGATGCTCTAATCTTGCATTTTGAGAAATATTTTTCTGAAGACATGGAGAAGCACAATTGGATAAGAAATCCATTTGTTGATAATGCAACTGCCCTTCGGGATTTTACATCTCTGGAAGCTGAACAATTTATCGATCTATCTTCGGATCTCACTTTGAAAAGCATTTACAACCCTAATTCACTCATTGCGTTTTGGGTTAAAGTTCGACTTGAATTTCCGCTTGTAAGCTGTAAAGCTCTTCGTGTTCTTGTGCCGTTTGCAACGTCATATTTGTGTGAGGCCGGTTTTTCTGCTGTAGCAGTAATCAAGTCGAAGTACCGCAATAAGATTGACATTGAACGCGAGATGCGTGTTGCAATATCCAACATTGCACCGCGCTTTGATAAAATGTGTATAGAGCAACAAGCTCACACCTCACATTAAGTGCATACTTTTTTCAATATTTTGCATTTGAACAATAAATAGGATTCATATTCAATTGTTTTTGGTAAAACATAAAATTTGCAAATGTTGGCTTCATTACGGTGCCGCGAGTATTGAAACGTTTTTAAAGGGTGCCTCCAACAAAAAAAGTTTGGGAACCGCTGGTATATACGATTTATGACTATGATGCACCAGAAAGGAAAAGGCGTCGTTTTTACGATGACCTTGATCGCATTATCTGGGTTCAACCCGCACCCGGGTCACGTTGTCGCATTCTTGAATACGGTGCTTTATAATGATTATCTCTGCTTGGTGAACAAGCAGCAAATTTAAGTGGGAAGAAGTGAAACGTCAATCGGAAAGCTTGAAATACGATCAACTCCTTAGCGAGTGAGGACGTTTCGTTTAAAATAACACCGCCACTGTCGCTTACCCTAGAGTGGAGGACAAATATGGATCGATCAAATGAATGAAAATCAAGCGCCTTCTCAAGGACGCAAAAACTTATTTCCAGGTTAAGAAACGAACCGGTAGCCAACGATCTTTTGATCATTAACCAACCCTCTACCGACTGCAAATTACGAGTTGCAAATATGCACAGAAAATTACAAGTTTAGAAACTACCTTGATAGGAAAGTTGTAAAACACTGGCATCCATTTTCATTTCAATGGCTAATTGCCCTTTGAGTAGTTGAACAGGTTGACTTATTGGTGATGCAATGGTAACAACTTGTCTCATTGGGAGTAGCTGGAACTTCACTGAAAGCAGAAAACAAATTTCATTCATAACAGACGATGCAAATATGTACAAATCATTTGAAAATCCGACTGAAACAACGTAAAATGTTTCCAAAACGAAATACCGGTAACATTAATTTCATTCATTCATAACAGACGATGCAAATATGTACAAATCATTTGAAAATCCGACTGAAACAACGTAAAATGTTTCCAAAACGAAATACCGGTAACATTAATTTCGTGTTTCGACGAAACTCGGAAATCGTTTCTGCGTGTAAGAACACAATCATTACGTGTGCCACACGGAGTAGAAGTAATTCAGTATAGCAGTTAGAACTTCCAAAAACATTTTTTATCGATTTTTCTTTTCGTTCTCACTTTCACTGCAACTCTTCAACCATCTTTAATCATTTGACTGGTTGTAGTCACAACCGATTTTGGCAGTCCTCTCCTTCAAAGGGTAGTAAACATTTTTCAGCTGCACTCGTCAGTCAGGACAGTATCACAAAAATGGAAAAAAATACGTGTAGCAAATTCGCTTATCTTGCCTGTGGCTGTTGCATCTTTATCATCGGTCACAGTCGCTCCTTCTTCTTTTGTTTCTTTGACGGTTTCTTGAGACCCTTCCAAAGTTGCCGTTTCCGGCATTTCTAAACAGAAACGAAAAATTAAAATGAATTTGCTCGCTATTTTAGGTTAAGCAGCTTCTAAATTACCACGTTTTGTTTGTTTGTTTTAAATCCTTTCCCACGTCACATCACAGGTATTTAACATCTGCATATTCATACAACGAACACAGTCGCATGACGCTGTTTCGATCTGCCAACTTCTATCATTGCATATCTAAAAGAGAGTTCAATCCCAGCCACAGAAGTAATCATTGTATATTGTAATTATTCAGGTAATGTAACATCAAATATTACAGGATAATGTACTGCACCTGATCTAACTGTGGTGGTATCTTCTGTAGTTTGTTCCACTGGTTTTATTTCTGTTTCTTGAGTTGTAGAAACTTCAGGCTGTGTTGTTTCAATTGTTTCACTTTGCTCAGTTATATCGGCAGCCGGAAGAGTCACTTCAACCGCAGTCGGAGTGGAATCACGTTTCTCTGCAACTCCGCCTTCTCCGGCTGTCGTTTCCGTAGTTGCTGCAATCTCTGCTGCTTCTACTGGTGGCTTGCCTTCTTTGGGAGCAACAGCTTCACCGTTCTCAACTTCCGTGGCTTCTGCTGGGGGCTCGGCAGTAACAGCTTCTTGACTCTCAACAACTGCGTGCTCTGTTTTACCATCTTGGTCTGGGGCAACAGTTTCAGCGCTTGCAACAGGGCCTGGAGCAGTTTCACCCGGCTGAACTTCACCACCTTCCACTGGCGCTGGGACATCTTCAACTTGTGCTACTTCAACTGGTGCATTTTCTCCTGCTTCAGCCTCAGCAGAAACAGTTTCACCACTTTCCACTGGAGCTGCTTCTGTTTCATTCAGTTCGACTGTTGCAATGTTATCACTAGTTTCAACTGTCTGCATCGTTTCAGAAGCACCTAAAATAACTTGGTTTTAATAAGGTGCAGGTATTTTTTTAATCTGGAAGTGTAAAAACTAGTTTAATTCTTCAGACAGAAAAACATAGTATTATTTTTGGTTTTGAAATAAACAAAATTTTATTCGAATTGTTTTGCATGATCCGACAAATTTTACTCCATAAACAAAACTAATGCACCTTCGAGGGGTGCTATTAAACCAAACAGGAGTACAAAGATTGCAAGAACCAAAAGGATCGCAAATATCCCTAACCCTTGCGATCATGCATATTTTGTAGTACCGCCATGGACATTCTTCTAATGAAAATGTATTTCAAATTGATTCAATACAGCTTTGCAACAAACAACAAAAGAAATTTCAATACAAAAAAATCTATAGTAAAAACAGAGCTTCTTTACACTGAAACTTATTCTACCTTTACAAAAGAGTTTAAAATATTCATAAGCTTACCCACGTCCTCTGCATCCACTGTGGAAGGAAGTGGCTCGGAGTTAGTGATGACATGTTGGCTTTCTACCTCTGTGGCAGCAATATCTGCAATAGTATATTGTTTCATAAAAATTTTTTTAAGAAATTTAACATGTCAGATGTAAAGATTTACATCAAAATATAACGGTGCTAATACTATTTTGTGTGATAATGGTACTAAACAAACTAAATAAAACTTATAAAAGTATCAGATCTTATATCTGAAGGGATTAAAAGATTATTCCTAACTCAATGGTCTAATAATATTGAGGTGATGCCTTACTTTATACAAACATAATCAAGCTTTAGTATTTCTATACGCTAATCATAAAATTTAAATGTGTAGTACCAAAATATTGATGCTACAACAGATAAAAAAAATTGAAAGTTAAGGGAGTTTTACAAATCTTAAGAGCAACACAATTTTGTGCTCATGATTATTCACACTTTGGTTTGTTTGCATGAACTGCTTAATTTACTAAAAAAAAAAAAAAAAAACCTAAACCAAAATTTGAAATCAATTATGTTCCTGTTTGCAAAAAACATGTGCTTCATATAAAATCAATTATAAAGTTACCATATTAATTCCATTCAAATGATTTTTAAGATTTAAAATATTTGAATAGAATTAGTTCACAGATAAAAATACTTGCAAAGTGAAAATGTAATAAAATATTTTGATATCTCAATTTTATATTTAAAAAGAGAGAAACAAAGGATCATTAAATTTACCATTTTTTGCTAATTTGTTTATCATTAAAAGTTCTAACAGCAAACATTATTTGGATTTGCATTGACAGTACAGTTGGTTGCAATTAGTAAACGTTCAAGATAGATTAATCAAGATAAAAACTAGATTAAATTTTCCAATGCAATAAAGACTTCTTTGAAAACATTTCATATTTAAAGTAAGTAAACTTCCTACCAGTGGCTGACCCATTTATTTCTTCTTGGGTTTGGTCTGGTTCTGTTTTTGCTTCTTCCGATTCCATCTCTTAGTTAAAACATCAATTCTAATAAGCTGTTTTGCATAACAAATGATGAAATTTACATTCAAAAAAAGCTTCCCATAGCTTAATTTTAAGTTACAGAAAACTTGATGGTAAAAAAGAGTAACACTAGGATTAATACACAGCAGGGGTTTAACCAAAAGGCGTTGATATGACACATATATGGCTATTCCGTAACCTGGACCTACTCTGTATATATTGTATACTACCTACAATTTAGGCCTAATCTAATGGTCATACAAACCCTAGTTAGGCTACCTGAAAAAATTTCGAACTAAATAAGAGCACTGTTTTCTCCAAGTTTTTTTTAAGTAAATTTGTTTCCAAAATTTAGTGATTTTCCATTAGCAAGCTAAAATTTAAATATTCCAACAGAAATATTAGCTCACTTATAATAGACAATGGCTAATGTTACAATGCAAATTGTTTACAAAAAGAATAAACAAACTAAGAAGGTGTGCTCATATTTATATTTTTTAATTAGTGTTAGGCTTTGGTTTTGAGTTTGAGTAAAGATTAAAGTTAGATTTAAGTTTGAGGTTGAAGCTGGAATATCGATTTTTTTCATAACCACTTCGTACTACCAAGGAGTTTATTCATTGATTTGATGTTTTGCCTCCCAAACCAGGAAGCTTCTTCAGAGCAATTTTTGGCAGTGCTGCCTTTGCAGTTACAAAAAAGATAAATGAGAAAAAATAACAGCAGAAGATAGATAACAGTAAAAACATATGAACATCACAATACTTTTACTATTACACCCAAAAACATCAAAACGATGGAACAATAACATTATATAAAACTTAAAAATTTTGTCACTAACAGCATGACAAAAAGGAATATTGAAAAATTATGTCACTAAAAGCATGAAAAAAAAGAATATAGTATGAAAAAAAAATTAATAAAATTCATAATAACTAGGCTACTTCAATAACAGTTTGAGAAAGTATGAAAAGGATCTATTCCAAAACATTACGTACTAGAAAAGGTTTTTAGCTCCACAGAGATTTGTATATGGACGAAACAATTAACCCATCATTGTGATTAAAAATGTTCAATTCCAAAGATTTTTGGTTTGTCAAATAACCTTCCGCTATCCGACGCTTGTGCCAGTGTGGTTCCCTCCTCAATGTTTCAGCATTATCCCACTTATAAAATGATCATTTTCTGCGACATGCTGACACAGTGCATATTCTTTCATTCATGCTGACACAGTGCAGAATCTTCACAGCATCAATATGCTCACGTTTTCTAGTTTCTAAGCTTCGGCCTGTTTCACCGATGTACACCACAGTGCAGTCATTACAAGATATTTGGTAAACAAGGCTCGACTTTTCTTTGTCCAGAACTTTGTCTTTGAGCTAACAAAATATTGTAGACAAGATACAAACAGGCTTCTTAGCCACCCCCACACCAACTTGCTGTAAAACATGCTTAATAGGCTCAGTAAGATTCTGCACGTAGGGTACCACAGTCATGATTTTTGTTTGTTGGGAATAGCTTTCAGAGCGAGCAGGCTGTTGTTTGCGATAAAATCTTAGATATAAATTTGTAATCAAGGTGTTGTTGATCAGGCGTATTCCATTTTTTTTGCACTCATCCTCGTTTATTATGTTCTCAGCTTGGGAGAAAAGCTAAATTTTTGTTGAAGTGGGTGGTGGGATGAAAAAAGTAGGGTATCTGCAAGTATGAGTTGGTTTTCTGACCACTGTGGTTTGTAGTGATCCTTCAGGAGTGCTTGTAACCAGCACATCCAGAAAAGCAAGAAAACGTTTACGTTCTTCTTCTCTTGTAAACTTGATGGAATTGCATATGGTATTCAAATATTGATATAATTCTTCGATGTAGTTTGATTTCATAAAACCATTCACTTCATCAACATAGCAAAACCAAATACAAAGAGGGTAGTGAAAGCTGCTGTTGGCTCTTTCTTCTAGCTTTTTCCATTACCATGTTTGCATAGATGTGAGATAAGGGTAAACCCATTGGAGTGCCAAATATCTGTAGATATATGGTTTGTTGGAAGGTGAAAGAGGTCGAACTAAAGCAGATGTCCAATGCTTCCATTAATTCAGGAACGCTTAGTGTGGTACGATCATCT